>VZRO01006712.1:778359-804246 GCA_013397915.1 Daphoenositta chrysoptera
AGCCAATGAAAGGTGAAGATAAGAATTTTACTTTCTTTAATCTTAATGTAACAAACCACAATTTCCCTTTTGAAGAGCACGAGAGAGGGAAATGGGAAATGAGCAGTTAGTAACTCTTAATGACCCACCTTCAGCTATTATACTACTAAAGCTAATTTGTTCCAAACCATTCCTCACACCAACATAAAATTCTCTGGAGCAGATATTAATTTTTCCAGTATCAGAAAATGTTTATTTAATACAGGAGTTCAAAACAGATGGGATTGCAAGGCCGCACTCTCATCTTGTGTGGTACAGCACCACATTGTGGTGTGGTAGAAGTCAAGATGGAAACCAAAACTGAAACATATGGAAAGAGTTCAGGGAAATGACTTGGACACAGAGACCAAACAAGGTAGTAGGTGACCTGGGAAACAAAACAACAACTCAAAGCTATCAGTAAGGAAGTTTCCCCCCATTTTTTTAGCCCTCTCCAACAGTTAGTAAAGATTTTTTGGATCATCTAGTAGAACAGATGCCACTAAAATGTGTAATTAATTCCATTTAATGAAATTAAGCATAAATTCATAAATAAGTTTCGATAATGTAACCTATTCACATGAAACCCTGTAGTTTCAAACTTAAAAGGTAAGATTGATTAATCAATGCTCATATTTTTATGAAATTCAAATGAACAATAGCATTTAAGAACAAATTAATTGAAGATATCAAACATTTTTGATTGATATCTTTAATTCCAGACTATTAAGACAACCTGAGATTCAAGACAGGAACTTGAATTGCTCAATCACAGGAAGGCAGAAACCAAGAATCAGTTTCTTCACATAATTTACGGTATTACCTTGATCAAATAATGTAGTATGAGGTATCAACTACTCTTTATGACATGGGGAATACACAGGACAAAACAGAAAATTAAATCACTGACTGTGACCTCCTCCTTCTCCAGCAAGATCCTTCAAGAATTCTGTATATTTTTTGACTCCTGAAATTCTTGCATTTTCCTGAATAGTGAGCTACAGAACAGGAGCAAGACAATGCCAGTGATCTCATTAAATCCTCCTTTACCCAAGTCATGACAGATCAGCACAATATCTAAATCACTTTAATTCTCCCTACTGAGATTCTGATAATAGAAAAGTATGCTCATCTGCAAATTTCCTATACAGACGAAGACACACTGCAATTGACCGTGTGACCTCTGAAAAATTATGCTATTTCCACCTCTTACTTGTGACCCTCCCAAGTATCTATAATTCTACAGAGCTGTGTCAGCGTAAAATGGATGAAACTGTATTTTGAAACTGTATTTTAAAACCGTGACAACTTTCAGCCTTTCTTATGTGCTTTATACCATATTTTTTAAATGAGAATGTACTCCTGTAAAGACATACTTATAGACTCAAGCTTTTGCATGTACACATACAAAGGTACGTGCACATCCCCATAAAACATCCCAAATTACTTTCCTGGGAAAATGAAAGCAATTTCCTGGCAAAGTAATTTTCCTGGGAAAGTGAATTTGTCCCAATAAGAATGATTGCACCTGAGATGTGCCAATCACTGGAAAACTCAAAGTGCTTGGAGGTAGTTCAGGAATTGATCTGCAGAAAATAGAAACATAGGTCTTTTGTTCCTAGACAACAGCCAATCATTCAGGTTCATTATCCATTTAACACTAATGCCCAAGGCAAGTTGTGAAACTGTTGGCCAATGCTGTTCTGGAAAGCTGTTAGAAAGTGAAAAAAGCAAGAATATAAAGAACTTGCATCTTAAAAATCTGAAAAAAATAGCCTAAAAGAAAAAAAATAAAAGAAAAAAACAAAACCAAAAACCCCAAAATACCCAACCAAGAAAAACCTTTAGGAAATGGCAAAAATACATCTTACCTTATCTAAATAAAGAATAGAATAAAGAGTATCAGCAAAATCTGTAGATTCAAAAATCTATCTCTGTTTCACAGTATCCCTGGTGAAAATCTCATTCAAGGATTTCCACTGATCACTTTTTCTCCTCATAGGAGTTGAGGAGAAAAATCATTTTTGACAGACATTTTCATGACCTGCCTAGAAGATACCAGTGCCCATAAGCCTAATTCTCATATCAGAAACTGTTAATGCAAAACAGCTTGGTGCTGGACAGTATTTTTTTCTGAGCTTGAAGTGGTTTTGGGGGCCAATGGATGACCTTATGCTGAAGAAGGAAAATTACTAATAAAGCAATTATTTATGCAAGAAGACCAGAATGACTCACAGAAAACAGGCCCAGCTACCAATCTCAGATAGCGTCTTACATTTAACTTGCCAAGTAGTAATAATATCCATTGAGATATTCATGAGGAATTAAATAAAGGCATTCAACACTTTACTGGATGACAGGGGAAGAGCCTTGAGTGAGCATATATATCACGGTGTGGCTCTGATTTAAAAAAAAAAAACATCAAAAAACTTGCATCTTTTTACATTTGCTTAAAATTTGGGTCTCACTATCTTTATTAAATTGATCTGTTAAATGTATTGAACTAAAAAGATAGAATTTAGTCCCAAAGAAGCTGACATTTATCATTCATAGAATGCATCACACTCATAAAAATAGTTTTGTAGAAGCACTGTGCAGTTCAACCAGAACCAACATACCCACTCTGTTGTAAGAAAATAAGTGTACTTTCTTTAAATGTAGCAATAAGAAGAGCAGACAGTGCACAGAAAATGGAGAAAAGTAATAAAAGCAAAAAGCTGTCCCACTACATACAAAAAATAAAACCAAGAAAAGGAAAGGGCCTGTAGCCCCCTAGAGGAGCATTTGGTACAAACAAAATAATATCTCTGCTGTTCAACAATTACTATGTTCCCATTAATAGCTCAAGCATAACTCTAGAATGGATACACCCTCAAACCTATTAAAATCACCACTTTCATAGCTATCGGCTACAAGAGCCTTGGAAGACAGATTCTTTATAACTGGAAGCTATAAATGTATTGAAAAAAAAAAAATTAGACTTGACTTCCATCCCTATTTTTTCCTGAAAAATCCAACATCTACTCTGATAACAGGAAATATCTAATAAAGATATATGACTCATGACCTCCTATACATTTTAATATCTTCAAGAATTTAGAAACTAAAATCATGTATGTTCTTTAATCATATCAATGTATCTTATCACTATCAATCATACATCAAAGTAATGCAAAAATGAAGTACACCCTTATACATGTTTTCCTAGTAAGAAATCCTTAGCCCCTCTCCAAGGGCACATCTGGATGTGACTGTGGAATGTATGAACACTGATATTTACTGGATATTTTGTGTGTCAAAACTGTTGAGCATTTCCTCCTGAAGACCAACCCAGCACAAACATTGAAGCTTAGGTAACCTGCAAAATTCTGAATCCAAGTCCTTGAACTTAAGATTACAAAACATTTTTTCATGCCACATGAAAGCTCTTCATGTGCATCCATCTAGATCAGAGCAGCAACGGCCTTCTCATTATAATTTTAAGTTATATTTTCAAAACTGAGATGATCACTTAATTTCAAGATTGTTCTCATCTATTTAGGGAATGGGGGCAGGGAGGAGGTGTTTTCCCCTACAGAACTCCCTTACATAAGGAGAGATTAACCACAATCCAGAAAAGATCACAACCATCTACATTTTGAAATCATTAAGCTGTTTCATCACGAATTTCAAGATCTGTAACTAATGGTTATTTATTATACCGTGCAGAAGAATGTTTGCCAGAATTTCAAATTGCAATGAATAAAGCCCTAAAGGTCACAAGTTTAATGATGTTTGCCTACGCAGCTCGCTTTTCATCATGAGCTTGAAAGTGCCAAATAGTATTCTGATGAATAGGAAGCCAGGCAAAAACAGCTGAACAGGGATAAAAAACCCCAAAAGGCGACAAACAAACCACAAGCCTTAGACATGATCAGAGCTGACTCAGAATGAGATCCAAGAGCTACTGAAACATGAGTTAATAAAAGCAACAGGACTAATGCACTTTGTGATGTACACAGGCTGAAATTGAGACCAGAGTGGGAGGAAGGGAATTAACTGAGCTCAAATCCAAGACTCTTCACTTTCCCTTTGGGAAAAATACAATTTGAAAGATTAGAACAGGAGGAGAGATGAAGAGAGGAAAGCAGTAGGGAAAAACAATTTTGCCAAAAGAGAAACAAGTATGTCCCCTCTCAATAAGGATCAAGACTAACAAAAAAATTAATTCTTTCTAGTTCAGTTTAGTGCCAAGACAGTGCATAAAGACAGCATTTGAATTATGAATAACGTATGAATAACATCAATACCATGAAAGTGAATTTTCTTGTCTTTTCAAAAAGCCCTCAAGAGACACCACACAATCTTCTGTAATATTGCCCCAAATAGCAAGGTTACTTGTGGGCTCAGCAAATGTGCACAGCTTGACCAGGCATATGATACTTCTGGAAAAAGGAGTCAAAAGAATGGAGAAAATGAAAACAGATACAGGCATCCAAACAGACAGGCAACCTGTTCAGACATCAAGCAGCCTAATACTTGCAACATAAACAATGAAAAAGTAAGAAAAAGTAAGAAACTTCCAGTTCAAAGCATCTTCTTTAGTGTAGCACCACATTTCTTTTAAAATTTTCAATTAAAAAAAAAAAAGAATTATGTCTATTACCATGATTGAAATCATATCAACATCAAATTAACTATCATTCATTACAAGATTCTAAAATCAGAATAATTTTCAGTAACTTTTTCTTTCAAGATGAAATAAAGCAATTTAGTTCACTCTAGTCAGGTAAAGTTGACTGTGATCTGAGATTATTACTACTTGGACTTCTGAATTGAAATTTCCAAATTAAAGTGAATCTTTAAATAAAAATATGGAAATAAGGAGTACACATCTACTAATCAAAGAATCTCAGAATCACAGAATGGTTGGGGTTGGAAGAGAATTCTGGAGGTCATCTGGTCCATCCCCTCTGACAAGGCAGGGTCACGTAAATGACAGACCTGGGGCAGAGCTCCCCAAACCATGTGCAAGACCAGAAGCATAAGGAGTGCTCACAGCACGTCCAACGCTGGACACTCACTTCAGCTTGTGAGTAGAACTGGAGAATCCCATTTGCAGCTGGTGAAGCACTGGCCTGGCCCAGAGCCAGAGATATTAAGCCCTCTTCAGGCCTCTCTTGGTACACAGTCTTGAGCAAAAGATTTGATTCCCCTGTGGATTTCATTCTCTATTTATGCTGCCTCAAGCACACGGAATAAACTCTTCCAGTACTGCTGGTTTATTCTGTATGCTGACAGGTCACATGAGCACAGTCTTGGTTAAAAAGTTACAATTCAGAATTAACAATTTTGAGTACGGGACGCATTCTGAGCAGGGTAGAGAGAGAAACATGCAGCATCTAGAGGACAGTATGTAGAGGAGGTCAGGAGCCTCCTGAATTCAGGCCTAGAGGAAGAAAGAGGACAAAAGATTCACAAAAGAAAGGCAGACCATTAGCAGTAACATCTTGCCTTTGAGTGCTTACATGTACGACCCCCAGGGAATTTAAAGCAGAATGCTTTTCCTCCACTGTGGGAAACGAAAATACAAACCAGCACACAACACTTGAAAAATTTCCAATGCCTGCTTGAAGAGGTTTCCATAATGTAAATAAATAACACTCTTTCCCTGTTTCTTTAGATTCCAGGTTCTTTTTAATCCCCTTAAAACAAATCAAGAATTTGATTATTCAAGCAAATTACAAGAGCAATTTTATGCAGTTCCCTTCCATTTCCAGTGAAGCATACCATGTCCAAGATTAACACAGCATTGTGTACAATAGAACATTACAAAAATTATGTATATTTTTTTCCTTTAGTAAGACTGCTGACACCAATAGCAGCCTTGAATCTGCCAATTGTAATTACAACTCTAGGATTTTATTGTCAAATACATTCCCCAGATAAATTGTTCTTGCTTTTTCAATGATTTTCACTGATGGGCTGAGCATGGAGTCATCTCTTTTAAAAGCTGGAACGTATGGGGTAATGTAGATTCTCTTGCCTTTTTACAGACTATAGAAAGCCTTTTTGCAAATGTATTTTTATTTTTAGTGCTTGTTTCTTATCTGTATGGCTTATTTTACATGAATCTGCACTACTTTGCAGCAAATCTGATTCAAGTATATCATTTGTGAGCTACATACAAAGGCAGCAGTAAGAGCATTAATCTGTTCTTTTCAGCACACTAGGTCTCAAGAAGCTCCTACAATCCAGCATTAACAAGCTATTTATTTCATTTACCTACTTAATGACTGAAGAAAAAAATTGAAAATGATGATTGCTTGTTTGTTAATGAAAGGGTGCTGTGGTTAACCACCGGAAAAAACTATTAAGCATCGTAAAATTGTCCTTGGAATTTGACACTTCTAATATCTCATCTGATGTGACATACTAGCAATGCAATAGAAATAGAAAGATCAATAAAGGTTTCACCTAATTCCCAATTAGATAATTTCATGGATTTGGGGAAGAAAATAAAAATTAACTTGAAAAGATAGAAATCTAAATATTAAAATATTTTAGATTATTGAACAGTGAAAGGTGACATGGATTGAGTCTTGCTATTTTATGATCGTAATTTAGCAGGCTTATAAAAATGTGGACCTATGTATTTTTTGTATGTATTGCCTCTGTTTTTGTCTACCTAGGAACCTTGCAGATCCTTGAAGGTCTCTGCTAGATTAACAATTTTCTTCCAAAAAATGGAAAACGAAAGATTTTTTCGATAGATTTTGATTTTTTCCTTGCTCTTTGTATTGGAAGCCTTGCAGAAGAAACTATACTGAGGAGCTGCTGACCTTGAAGAGTCCTGTCTCCTCTCCTTGTGCTCTGGGCTGGAGCAGGCTGTGTAGCCACTGCAGGGAAACCTGCCAGCGTGCCCAACACCAGCCTGTGCTGCAGCAGTAGGTTCTACGGCAGAGGGAACATCCCAGCCTGTCAGGAAACTCTGATAGCTGAGCAGTTTCCCAACATAGCTTGTAACTTTTCATATGCTTGGGAACAGAAGAGTCTATGCAGATCAAGGGGTGCAGTGAGGTGCTTCTGACAGGCAGGCTGCTGTACCTTAAGGAGTTCGTGATCCACATCACAGCTGACCTGAGACCTGTGCTGTCCAGAGCAGCTTCAAGATGTGTGGAGTTGCACAAACACCTTGGCTGCAGGACAAACTCAGCCAGCTCATCATGACAGAAGAGCCTGCAGGCAGCTCCCCCTCGGTGCTGCAATTACACCACCTGTGTGACCTCACCTTTAACTACAAGTGCAGTAAGAAGCCTCCTTGAGAACATTCTTGGTGAGTAGAGATGTTTGCTTGTAAGAAAATTATATATACAGTTCAAAGGACCAGAAGGGAGGCAGCTCTCTCCTTGGACAGGATCTCTGCAGCCTGACATGGATATCAATCCATGGTCTCTGATGATGCATGAACAGGAGGTTCCCAGCATTTGAAGGGACACCAGATTTATTCCAATAGTCTACTTGAGAGGGCAGACTAAGAAAAAGAAAATAAGTTAGCCCTATGTTATTAAAAAGGCTATTTGTTAAGTTATTTATTCTAAGCCTCTCTCCCTGCACCTCAGTGTCGAGGCTTAGAACTTCAATACAATGTCTTTTGCAAGGCTCTCAATAAAAAGGAAAATATCAAAATCTAAAAAAATTTGTCAGAACTGTGTCGTGGATCACTACAGGTAGATTATATTCCTGACTATGGATATCTATTCCCTGCTGATTTCATCCTGCCCAAAAATCTTGGCTAACTTTTGACTACGCAGTTCTCAACTGGTGAACTCTGAAACTAGCATTAGAAGCTTAGCCCTGCAAAGAACGAGGGCTGAAGCTATAATATAAACTTACTGTCACAGCAATCTAAAATATCTGACATTTAGGTATTGGGGACCAAAGTGGGACCGCCAGGTAAGAATTAGTTTTTTAAATAAGTCAGAATAGCACCAACGCTGGTAGGTGGCCAGTTGTAACCTAATTTAGCTGTAGGAAATGCTTAGGAAAGTGAGAGCTCTTGAGGGACATCCCTCTCCTAGGCTTGGTCTCCACGTTTTGTGATACCTACAGACACTTCACTGTGTAAAAGCATCAGCGCTGGACTTGCTGTTTTGCAGGTAGACAGGCCTAGGGCCTGTCTTTCTGCACACAGAATTTGTTTCTTCCTTTCCAGATAAAGCCACAGGAGGGTGGAGAGTAATTGAACAAATAGATTTTGCCCAAAATCTTGGGTTTGTGCACGAGACTGGAGCCAAATTGCTGGACAGCCTCGGGATTAAGATGCTGCAGAGATAGAAAACTTTAATTATAAATATGACTGTGGATGTAAGAAAGCTCACAGGTTTTCAGTATTTTGCACAATTTTGAACATTCCGATTTCTGGACTTAAATAAAATGAAAGCATCTAAAACTCAGTTAAAAAACCCAACTTCCGTCACAGATTTTAACATAAACATATAGAAAGAAAAGATCAGAAGATGTGTTGAAAGTACTTTAGTAGTTTACCTGTAACTATCAGGGTATCCCTATGTGGATGACAGATGCTAAGAAGATCCTGTTCTCGCATCTTTTATGTGTTGATTAGACTAAAAATAGAAATCTTATGAAGTCTTCATGCACAGTTTCCTATAAGTAAATGGTAAGATCTATGATTATGCTCACTGATTTCTCTGAGGAAGTTGAAATAGTAAAAACCACAGAGTTAATTCATGGCAATAGATATTACAATTTACAGATGAAACATCAATATAACTTGGAATACAGGCAGATTTTTGGAGTTTGTGAAATTTATACACTGCCAATCTACTGAACGGGTTTATGTTCTCTGTAAGCACTTCATTTCATGGCTTTCAATTTTTACAGGGTACTCTGGAAAAAATATCAGTACTTATATCTCAGCAACCTCATGAATAGTATGTAAAAGATGAAGATGTAACCATAAAATTACTTTTGGCACTATCTATGCTTTCACCCTGGCCTCTCAATTAGAGTTTGTTAGAGGTTCTTTTCCACCTTTGAGGTATAAACACATTTTTACAAGGTGTGCAAAAATAAGCAGACATTAAATCTTCCCTTCACATTGCTTGAGTAACACTCAAGCCCTTGAAAAAGAACTGAAGATTCTGTAATGGAAGATGCTACAGAAGTGAAAAGCAATTCTTGAAGTGATGGAAACTTCATTTCCTAACCTTTGAAGCTTGTTAAAATTTCAGATCCAGAAACCCTTGTAAACTAGCATTCATTATATTCAAAATATTTTCATTACAAGCATCAGCTTTATTCTGGTGTAAGACTAACTTTTAGAAGAAAGAGAAAAACCCCACTTATTGTTGGAAAAAAATAATTATTTTCTTTTATTTGCTTTATCTATTTCAGATAAAAGTTGGTTTCTAGACAGTTACATAGTTCAGCAAAAATTTCAGCCTATATGCCTTTACTCATGTGAATGGTGTTGGCACTGATTTTATTACCAAAAGAAACAAAAGATTGTGGAAACAGAAAAAATCCCTGGGTTACTGTGCAAAGAGAGGGACTGAACAGAAGAAGGTTTAGGTCTTCTACAAAGTCCTTCCTTAGTAGAACAGCCAGAAATAAATATAGATAGGACTGAAAATCTTAATTCAATATATAATATTGAATTATATTCTGTTTTCTGACTAGATTAGGATTTACATCAATCTTTACTGATATAAACAAAAAGATAACATATAATGGTCAGGTTCCCAATCAGTTATAACAAAATAGTAAATCTGAATTAAAACATACACTGTAGAGATATTAGATACACATAGAATATGATCTATTAGAACAAAAATGTAATATAAAATAATACCTAAATAATTTAATGAGTGTAATGTTCCTTTGATAAAATAAACAGATTAACCAATAAGTACATTTCTAGTCTCCAGCAAAACCAATTCAAAATATGAAACATTGTTTTCATTCTTTGCTGTTCGTCTGTATAAGCTTCCCTTATAAAATGGACCTAGCATTCATTCCTTGCCCAAATTAAAACAAGAGTGCATTTGAATTATGGATGGCAGAAAAAGGATTGCATGATATCCAGAAATATAACTGAGGAAAATCCCTTTTTTAACAATTCTTTATGATTTATTTTATCAATTGCACATATTGATTGGAAAGCATCTCTTAAGCATATGTATGGCTATACTAGGTATGATTCTATTGGTCTCAAATCACTTTGTTAGAATTGCATCAGAAAATTCTATTACTTGTTATAACATTTATTGTTACCAATCTGTCTTAACCTTACTCTTTATTACAAACAAAAAGTGATTGTAGCTTATGACTCTACATTAACAGAAATGTACCACCTGTAATTTAATTTCTTAAAAAGGTCAGTATAACCTTTCACATTTAGTTTCTGTGTTGTCAACAAGGAAATTTGTTTATACCACACAACCTGCCTGAGTTTTCACTGCTTACATTTCTGCACGGTTAAGACACTTGAACATAATCAGCTCTTCCTTATTCTGAGCTTCAGTGGATGTTAATACTTTAAAATAACCTTCTAAAGAGTACAAATATTTCACCATTCATCTGCACCAGTGCCAGAACTACAGGCTACAGTACATTCTGAACTAGTAAGAGAGTCCCTCCTCAAAGAAACCTCATTGTAGGAGATGAAATACTGAGATAAAAAAAAAACAAAAAAACAGCAGTGGAGCTGATAAGAAGGGATGCAGCTCCATGAATTGCATTTATCTTGGTGGTTTAAAGGAGGCCCACAATCTACGATTGAGTGCACTGAACAACAAAAGATCAAATAAACAGAGGCTTCTTTAATGGGGCTTTGATATTGTGACAGAACTCATAGTGATAAAGTCAGTCACAAGCAGGGTATGTGAGGTGATGAAGAATGAGTCATTTGGGGCAACATGATGAAGTCCAACTCAAAATCACAAGAGGAAGGAGGCAGTATAACAGGCTGAAGTAACAGAAGAGAAGCTGAACACCTGTAACAGACTTTCAAAGATGCCATAGTCTCTTATCGATTAAAATTATCTTCCTTAGGTATAAAGAAAAAGCTGGAAAAAATGTGTCAAAATAGGGGTCCTTTTTTAATATGCTAGTAATCATTCTATTAATTGCTTGCATTAAAAAGTGAGAATAGTACCAATAGGGCAACAGTGAAAGTAGGACATCACTGGAGTGAAAAAGAAAAAGGTGACTTAGAAAAAGCCAGTACCATTTAACTACTGGAGTCTGAAAAAATACTTTTCTGAAGATTCGGTGCTTTGTCTCACTACATATCTCCACTCCTTCATTTTGGAGACACTCTACTTTTACCCAAGAAGTTTTTCAAAAGACAGGGAGCAGTATCAATGTTTCTAAAAGCACAAACAAGAAACCTATTAAAAGTGGTTTTGAAGGGCAGAAACTATGCAATCACTGCAAAGAGAAGAGACTTCTCCAGCTGTACACTTCAGAGACTTTCATCATGCTAATGGTTCCTTAATCATATATTTGAATTCAGGTATCTTTGCTGAAATGCCTTAACCTCAGGCAAGAAAAGTAACAAAGATTGCCCATTTCTGCCCTTTTACAGGTGCATGTAGGATTTCAACACTTGTGGAAAGAAAATTTTTCTGAGAGGAATCTGGCTAAACTGCTCTAAAGAGGTTATTATTTTTAACAGCAGTTTACAGTGTATATCAAATTAGATATATTCAAGTAATCCTTCTATGTTGCCTTTATTTCTTAAGTAATATAATAATACAGCATCCTGTCTAAAGTCAGAAAGAGAATAATTCCTTCTACAGAACCACAGAGGAAACTGAATTTTCTTTCACAGATTTCAGCAAAAATTTGAAAATTAAAGTTTATGACAATAAGAATATTATTCTGGTTCTGAGCAAGATACTAGTTTACAAATAAAAATTGAGGAAAAAAAATAAAGAAACAACTGCAAATACTGCAATATCATGATAAAAAATAATTTCCATAAAATCCTATCACAGCTATAGCAAAGATTATAATAAAGTGAAAGTAAAAGACTTTTTTTTAACTTTTCTATTAAGTACACAGTAGATATTAAACCGATAATTCATAATAAACTTAATAGCAAGTCTCAGGAAAGTGGGAAAATAAAACAGCAGGAAATAGGAAATTATGCATGAAATAATATTATCTAAGCCTCCCAGTGCATCTGGATTTTATACTTGGATTGTATAGTATACTGTAGTAGATACTGTGGGCCCCTAAGCAATTTGCACTGGACCTAACTACGCCTCATCAACTACCATAAGGATGTAAATTTTACCTCTTGTCTATTTATTTTTTCCCACTACTTAGCAAGGGAATAGCATGAAAGCTGAGTGTGGTGTTGCAACAGTGTTGTAAAATGCCACTGAAATATTTTGTTTAAAAAAGAACCAGGCTGCCTGCCAGCTCCGTTGTCACTGCTCCTGTTGTGTATGTGAGCCCAAGCACTACCCCATGCTTTGTCCAGGTGAGCTTACCTACCCTGCACCTCCTTCACACCGAGAGGGATCCATGTAGGGTTCAGGCTGGAATGATTGCTCCGTCCTTAATTTCGTACATGGGGTGTTGACCTTGGCTGGCTGCCCAACACCAACTCAGCCATTTGCTCACTCGCTGTCCTAGACAGGACTGGGAAGAAATACGTTTCTTCCCAGTCATTCTCAGACCTTAACCTTTATAGGGTTGTTCCCCTTCCTCACTCTTTTCCCTGAAATGCCAATGCATTCAGGCATTGCAGACTCCTTGGTTGTCTGCTTTAAGCAGCAGCAATCCCTCCTCTTAAATTTAATCACTCATTTTAATCTTCCAGTCTAACTTCTCCCTTCTCCCCACCACCTTTATCATTCTCCCCTCACTCTCCCCCCAGTTCTTGTGCCTTCCACTTAATTCCTCACATTCAAAAGATACATGAAGTGCAAAAGAGTTGCATCAAGGGATGCTGTCAATTATATATTTACATCTGGGAAGAGGGTTTTGTGATTATTGAAAAAACATGTCATTCAAGTGCAACCTCTTTTTTACATAAAAACAACACAACAATTTAAGTACCATTTGTTCACTTAGTCCTTTCTGTGTTTAAGGCTCTCCTTTTCAAAGCAGCCTTCAATATTTCTTGTCTATTATTAAAAATTACTTTTTTGAAATTTGGTTAAGGTTTAGACATCAAAGGTTTACTACCTCAGATGGCATGTGTCAAAGTTTTTTGACAGCACTTAAAAACTACTCTTCGTAATTCTTTTCTCCTGAAAAAATCAGCTTTATAAATGTCACTCCATGGCATATAACCATAATTCCACTCCACAGAATAAAACCACTGTTCTAGAGTTTCAGTTTGTTAAGCATATTTTGTAACACAGCCAAGTATGTTCCAAGTTAATGATGTCTTTCATATTGTCCTATAAGCAGGACATGACACCATATAAAGCCATGGATGAGCCAGTGAATTCCAGAAATTGCAGTATCTGTATAGCATTGAAAAATCCTGACCTTGTCAGTTATACATGGGTCCCCAATAGCTCAGAATTAGAGACACTGAAGTATAAGAGAGCTATGGTGCACTCATATGCACATCAGAAATCAAGGCTAGCAAAATTGCCTGTTGAATTTTCAAAAGAAGTTTGTCAAAATCAGCAGTCTTAAAATGGGTACTGATGCCTTCCCACGTTAATAAAGGCCACTGTTATAAATTCTGCCCATCTACAAAGACCTAGGTCTGATTATTTCTGTATTGAAGAAATTTAAAAAGCCTGAAAATTTACAAATTACATTACTAACTGTTCAGTGTCTCAGTGTTTGGGTTAAACAAAATAATTTCTCTATTTTTATTTCTGGATACAACAATGTATACAAGGATGTGCGGAACTAGCAAGTTTTCACTGATGAAAATATGTTTTCTTATTTAAAATTGTATGTAGTACTTTTTAAAGTAGGAAAATAAATGTCAACAGCTATAAAGCAGAAAAGTAAAGAAAAGAACAAATTTAAGAAGCATCTTCCATTGTTCAGCATATCTGCAGATAAAGCTATAGGGTGGATAAGGAGGGGATAATTTGAAAGTCTATCTCCTTTAAAAGTTTGGATCAGGTCTTCTAGCTCCCTGTACCTTCTCAAATCCCCTGCTATTGAATAGGCCCTCCAAAATCTTCTTTTCAGTCAACACTGCAATTAACACTATTAGAGAGAATCTTTTCTGTAGACATTTGTTAAACTCTTCTCTTCTAGAGTAGTTTTAGGCATTGCTATAGTCAAGGATATTTCCTCTTTAAAACCTGGAATACCAAAGAAGTAGGTACAGAATTTATCCAATACTATAAAGTTCTTAGTCATCTCTATTTTATCATTTGGAAATAAATATCAGTAGGAAGTATCAGTTACCCCATTATTACCTGAAAGTTGGTGTTGATGGATAAATGGCTCAAGCATTTATTTGTCCACATAGACTATGGAATCTCAAGGTGACATCTGGACCTATGATAGAAAATGACTAAATTTTTAAAGGACAAAAACCAGCATTTTCAGAATATGCAAATGAACAGGACACCTAACTACTTACTGTCAAAAATATAATGCAGTTGGTTTAGACTAACCCAACTGCAATGTGAAAAAAGTGTGTTTGAGGAAGAAAAAATATTTTGCCACACAAACTGTCAGAAAATACCTCAGCAATGTTGCTAGCAAACTATGCTATGATGTCTTCAAACTATTAAAATCTTTTCTTCTTCCACAAAAATGAGCCTTACTTTAAGGTATCCTAAATTATCTTCAGAGGTGGGAGGATAGGGGAGTGTGGAGGGGATCCAGACTACCCTCTCCCTGTCTACCATGTGTAGCACATAGTCAAATTTCAAAATAGAAAAATAAAATAAAATAAAATAAAATTTTAAAAAATAAAAAATAAAATAAAATAAAATAAAATAAAACAGATATATTTATGCATTTAGCCTTTCATATTTCCCTGAGTAAGGATTTTTCAGATACATGAGGCAAAAACACTTATAAACATCAGCAAAGAAATGTTCCCTCTAGTTCATCACAAATTGATGGATTCCACAGGACAAGTGCACAGAGAATGTTTTTGGTTCAAGGAATATTATGCTCTATTTTATTGTCCATATCTTATTTTTGAAGGGGTGAGCAGTTTGAACTAAATGCATGGTGTGGGGTGGCAGTAGTGGGGATTCTTGAGAAAAAAAAACTGCGTTATTCCTAGGTTTTGAAAAATCAAGACACCTTATTGCGTCTTTATTTTCTTTCCTCTGGCACATCTTGATATGCCACCTTCAGCTTCTCTGAATGTTCAGTTTGTTCTGACTTAGTCCCAAACTGGATGAATTTGTTGTTTATCAGTTTTCCATTAATTCCCAGACCATTCTGATTACCAATATAAGTGCATAGTTTAGCTTTAAAGGCTATGTAGACTTCAAAGAGGAATGGCAATGTAGAGGTGAAAAAGCTGATTCTGTGCAATTACAGTAACTTTGCTTTGGACAGCTGAAAATATTAACATCGTGTTCCAAGCATATGCTGATGGATCAGAGGTTCATTGGCAAATAAGTTAGAGATGACAGACAGCTTTGAGAAAACAAACATGTTTTCTCTGACAGGGGCTTGATCCTGTGACTGCCAGTGTATCAGAAACAAGTAGGAAGCTGAAGAGAGGAGAGGAAGAAAAAATAAGATTAAATCAAGCTAAGACAATAATTTCAGCAGAAATAACTCCAAACAAAAATTCTAGGAAAGCCCAAAGTAATCCTGTCTTCCTGTTACATCTAACGTCAACATTTGTATTAAATGAAAATTTTTATTTTGTTTTACAGGAGCACTAAAAAACAGATATAAGAACCTTATTAGTGCCAGCATTCAGATCTTCACCAGAGATATTACATGATGAAAAAGGCTGAATCCCTGACTTGAAGTCAGCTTAGCATATAGCCCAATGGCTTTAGCTAATGTTTATAAATGTTACACCTTCCTGTTTAAATATAACTTTAAAAAAATCTTCTCCTTTTAGAAAGTATATGTGCAAATTCTCTCGACTAGACATTTTCATTTTGAATTCCTAAGAAGACTGGACAATGAAAGTTAGCATGTGGACTTTGCCAAGGAAAAAAAAGATACTTTGTTATAATTTCTCACATTGCAGTACTACTGTATCTGAGATCACAGCAACACAAAGCAATTGTAGGGGAAAAATAAAAATATAAATAATGCAAATAACATGTGCAAGATTTGCAAAGGTTAAAATAAATTTAACCTATGACACCATTTAAAACTTCAGATCCATTTCTAAAAGAGCAGATCCACCTATTTCTTACATTCTCTCAGAATGTTTAGGTGTCTGTTCATCAAACAAAAAGGATTTTGAAGAGATTCCATAGTTGGACAGTTCACTAGAGAAGTAATAAGATTTTTAATATTCTGTGTCAACAACTTGCACTTTGCTCCCTCCTCCCTCCCTTGTTAAATAAGCCTTTGTGAAAAATCAGTGTATGAAAATCCTCTGATGTCTGCTGATTAGTCACAGTTAATTTTTACAGCCATGTAGCACTATTACCTTTGTTTAAGATGAAAGCTTATGTTAGCTCGTGCTATTCACTAACTGCATTTTGCCCTCTCGAGTTAAGACATGTAAGTCACGCAGGATGCAGTTTTAAGAGTAGTTCTGCTCAGTCAGTCTTTGTACAAATAGCAACTCCACATTTAGAGACAGTTATTAGCAATTTTGCCCAGCTTCCTCCTAGGCTATAGTTAGGCAAAATTAATGAATTCTGTCTTGTTCAAATTAGTTCTTTAAGTTAAAGACTTGGGGGAAAAGCTAAGGTTAAGGGCAATGCAGATTGCACTTTGTTATACACAGAACAAGCAGCTTTCCTATTCCTGTCTCTGGCGCTTTGGGCAAGATTCACCACATTCCACATTAAACAAAACAATGGATTGCAGTTCAAGTCCTTCAGGTTTCCGGTTGCTAATTAGGGTTTTAAACAACCTTTTAGAAGCATAAATGGATCAAATTTATAACAAAGTGTCCTGGAGGCACAAATAGATTTAATTCCTTTCCTGCTGGTAATCTCTCTCTGTCCTACATATCCCGTAGAACAACTCACTTCATTCTGATGGCTACTTCACCTCGAAGGTCTGACCCTCACTGGGGTGTCACTGGGCTAGACATTTACTTACAGCACCACTAAGTTCCCTGCCGTTTTTGCCTTATAAATCTTTGTCCTCCAGCCATGCATTTCTTTCTCCCACCTTTGTATTGCAGAAAGCAGTCATTCAGCATTGTCTAAACACAAAAGGAAAAAAAAAAATTACAAGTGTCGTACAAAGCAATGTCATTCTATATTCCCCTGGGAATATAGATATAATATCTTTTGTTAACTTTCTATCTCTCCTCCTCTCTTACAGTATCCAAGTGTGGCTGGGATAACATGACCTGGTTTACTGGCATCTTTCTCAAGCAATCAGTTTCAAAAATCATGGATTCATAGAATGGTTTGGCTTGAAAAAAATCTTAAATATCAACTAGTTACAATACCCCCATCATTCAGAGGGACAAAGTTTTCCATGAGACCAGTTTTTGCAGAGCCCCATCCACCTTGGTCTTAAACACTTCCAGGCGAGGGACATCACAAGTTCTCTGGGCAACCTGTGCCTGTGCCTCACCTCATTGACAGTAAAGAGCTTCTTCCTAACATCTAATTTTTCTATGCCCTTTCTGTTTAAAGCCATTCCCCCATGTTCTGTCACTATGAACCCTTGTTAAAAGACCCTCTCCAGATTTCTTGTAGGCCCCCTTTATGCACTGGAAGGTGCTATAAGATCTCCTCAGAACCTTCTCTTCTCCAGGCTGAACAGCCACCTCTCTGTCAATCTTTCCTTAAAACAGAGGTGCTCCAGCCCTCTGGTTTCTTCCTGGCCCTCTTGTGGACTCTCTTCAACAGGTCCATGTCGTTCTTATGTTGGGTACCCCAGAGCTGGCCACAGCACTCCAAAGAAAGCAGAGGAGAATTATCTCCCTCGCAGTGCTTACCACACTTCTTTTGATGCAGCCCAGGATGCAGATGGCTTTCTGGGATGAAAGTGCACATTACTGACTCATGTTGAACTGCTTGTCAAACAAAAAATTACACAGAATAATTTAATCAGATGATAAAACAAGGAAATATAATACCTCACTATAATATTTTGTATAAGGAAACAAAGTATTTATTCATCACTTGGTAACTCATTTTATTTATTTGGTTAAGATACCTTTATACGTTACCAAAAAGCAACCACTTAAGTCCTCAAAAGAAGCTCAGAATGCTGGAATATATCAAGAGTACATGTATATACACTCACTTGGGTACACTCTAAAAGTACCTCTAGGTTTCCACTGACCCAGCTTGCAAGAACAAAGAAACCCTGTAGACCGTAATCACATAACAATCTTTCTTTGTGGCTCTGTGTAAATGCAGAAATTTATTAATAAAGATTTGAAATATTTGCCTGAATCATGGAGAGCTATGTCTCCAAACAGAAGACTTTTGTTACTATGAAAACCAAGACAGAGTTTCTGGATATAACTACTTAAGATTTTAAAATCAGAAAGGAGAGAAACACTGGTAACTATGTTGCTTAAAAGCGAATACAAAAAAAACTTCAGGAGTTTTATGATAATAAAACCTTCTTGTTAGACATTTCCAAATATTCACTGCCCCCGTCACTTACCTCTCCCCCTGCAAACTATGCAGAGGAAAGCCAGCTGCATGACTTATGCCCTTTATGTTGACCTATTTCCCAGGGAGGGATGCAGGCACCATAAACTCAAAACCTTTATGAGGCACTGCACCTCTACGATCTTAGCATTTGCTTTTCACTATAAAGTCTAGGAAAGGAGCACAGAAAGGGTTGCTGGATGCAGCACTCTCACCACTTTAAGGTGCTGTGCTCTGGGCTGATGTAAGAGGACACATCAAGTATGTTAACCTCAGGTCTTTGGGATGACAACAGACAGGAGTCGTGGTCTCCTCAAGCAGATAATATCTCTCACTAGCTGAGACACTTCAGTGCTTTGGCCAAAAGTACAATTCAAGATTTCTTCCCCCTTTACAAAAATAAAGTACAGATACATAGATATTATGTATACACACAAAACAATTTAAAGGGGAAAAATAAAATCTCTTTATTCAGCTATAAAACCTGTCTGTTAGTTAAACAAGAACAGTACTATACAGCTTTAGATATGAGCTAACATAATTCCTACCAGGCCTCATTAAATATTAATTTTGGTGCAGTTTTAGCTTCTTAAAAAAATTATTTTCACAATCCTTTACTTAGATATTTTGCTTGATCTTTTCACTTCTGCCCTGTTTGAGATGAAATGGCAGTACTTTCTCTCCTTTGGATTTGTATTCTCCCACTGAGTGAGAGCATGCATGTGGCTCATTGCCTGCAGCTGGGAGAGATTGGACTCTATAACTATCCAGATCCCTGTAGTCCAATGTTCTGTCTTCTTGTTACTGCACATATCATTAGCTCAACTGCAAGGAAAGCTTACAAATGAATATTGGTAAATGTGTTACTCACTGGACAAAACAAAAACCCTGAAGACTAGTATATATCACCAGGACAAGGATTTTTTCCTTGAAATCCAAGAGTATCAACATTATTTCACAAGACTCTTTTCAACATTTTGTCTTAAATATATATATATATCTCTTGGAAAGGTTCCTAAGGGATAGGGAGATGAGGAGTTTCTTGGTTTCAGGTGTCCTCTACTCAACAATGGGTCTAACTCAGATATAACCTGAAGGCAGATTATCATGTCAAGCCATTACCTTAAATAACTTTCAGAAAATATTATCAACTGGCAAGAAATCTGTGAAGCTCACCGTTTACCATTTCCTTGCCCATTAGAAACACTTCAGGCTTGGAACTGAACATGGTAACAAAATTTCAATACACAGGTTTCCTTAAAAATAAGGATTACATAGTCTTGCTGCGTGAATATGGCAAACACATTATTTAAACCTCCACTTTTGGGGTTTTTTTGACTAATTTTATTCTATATATACATGTTTTCAGATGCACACCTTTATCTCCTGTTCCAGCTCTCCAAAACCTCATAACATTAGTGTCTGGTAACATAAAATGTTTTACACAGCCACCAGAGACACCTGGCATAATAAGGCAGTGATTTAAAATAAAGTCTGCCAAAATGGGTACAAAAATTGCAGAAAATCTCAAAATAAGCATTCTCAGGAGAGCACTGAGCTCTGTGAGTTGAAATTTAAGTCTGAAAGAGGTCAAAAATACAGCAATTTTGTTAGGCCTGATTATCATAGGTCCCTTATTGCAGTCTACCATGTAGAGCATGTCTGGTCTTGGCTGTGATTAAGCATGCTATTGAATCCAGAAAGATAGAGCTCTAGAATACTCTGTGTTGTTTGCTGTTATGAGTCTCACATTTACAACTGCTCAAAATGCTCTAAATTCACCTTAGAAAAAGCACCATCTGGCTATTACTGGCTGCAAATTACCAGCTGTGAAATATTACTATATTAAGAATGTCAGCCAAAACAACAGCTGACCTTTTGTGCAATAGAAATGCTGTGTATAAGCCTTGCAACATTTTGATCCAGATTTCAACTTACAAACAAAACTTATGCTAATTTTGCCTTTTCACAGAAGGGTGTATTTTCTTCCATATTTTAGGGATTAAAAAAAAAAATCCAAAGACTGATTTTTTAAAAGTTTAACTCTGATGTTTTCTCTTTATCACTGAAATTAATGGAGGATTTGTCTGGATTTGTCTTCATCATAGATATGAAGAAAGATACTGTATTGTAATTTAGGGATTTTTTTTTCAATATTCATTCTTCTATATTGTCTGTCTTTTCAGAGAACTTTATAATTTTTCCTTCATCAAAATCTATAAATACTCCTGTTTCTTTTTTTTTTTTTTCTTTTTTAAATGAAATTAGTATTTATATGAGGTGTAAATAGTTTCGAGGGGAACAAAATATTTTGAACTGATCTTGTGGATTTGAAGGGGTAGGGTGTGTTGTTTTTTGCTTATTTTCTCCATTCCTTCATTGACTATTTCACAGTATAGATAAATTATAGATAAAAATCTTTGGGGGAAAAGTCTTGTAAATCTAATGACTTCTAATGGCAGGAAGAACTGGTATACATGAAAGCTTGCTTTTTTTCTTTTTCTTTTTTTTTTTTTNTTTTTTTTTTTTTTTTTTTTTTTTGCCAGGTTTTATTAACTGGTCCAACAGAAGATAAAATCTTTCTCTTCAAACTTTGCTACAATATATCCAAGACCTTGACAAAAGCAGCAACACTAGAGACATAAATGCAAGAAAAAATGTGTTACTGTGCAACAGCTTAGCAGAATAGCAGACAGGGAAACCCTTGAATATTTGTCACAATGGAGAGGATATGAATTGTTGTTTAGGATGCTTTGAAAAAACTTTTGCTTTTATCCGGCTGTTTATCAACTATAAGATTTATTCTGCCAAGTATTGTTCTTCTTAGGCAGAGTATATTATGAAAAATAGATGAAAAAACATGATGTTGAATTAATGAAGTTGAAATGATGAAAAAAACCCATGCTATACTGCACATTTCCTTCTCTGTTCCATAAGTGTTAATTAACAATGAATATTAATGAAATATCACAAAACTTATTAATCCAGAGAAGCAGTTTGGTACTGAGGGCTTAGTACACAACCAAGTAGCCACTCATTAAGTCAACTGCAATAACTGGAAAATATGCATGCTCTTTGCCCAAGGAGGTGCACAAATGATCTTTTATTCAGATTTAAATTAGTACATTCAGAATTGACTAGAAACATTTGGCTAATCATTACGCTTCAGATAACAAATGGGAACTCATTTTACATAGTGATAAAACAAGTGCCAGTTGCCCATATTTTGTGCTGGTGTTTCTAAACCTGAAAATGTTATATTATCTGCAGGGCTTTTAGTTCAGCTGTAGCAACCATGTTCCACTACCTCATCAAAGACGTGAAGGAACACCATTGCACTGTCTGGACTTCTGGCACTGCGTGAAGAGACTGCCAGCAACTCGTGCTCACTATCTGAACCCAATCAAAGACATGGTATGCAAAGGCACATCCTAGCAAGCACCTAGCTCAGCCTCTGTCTTCAAAACAGATATGCTATTTATAAAGGCCACTCAAGCCTAGACACTTCCTGTCATCCCATCTATTCCCTCAAACCACCCTGGTATTGAGAATTTTTATAGGAATGGCAAACAGCACATCGAACCAAGTATTTCACAGGACTGTCAATCCAAACTCTCCTTGGTGTGTTGTAGCTTCTGGTTTTGGATTTGGCGTAATTTAGTTTAGTTTGGTCTCTCAGGAGTTAAGTTGCCTAAAGTAATCGTCTGTGTGAAAGTTCATATGAAGCTTTTTTTCTCAGTTTTATGAGGTTGTTTTAAACTGCTTTACCGCTGAGGTAAGGAAGCACACTCAGCTTACTTCAGGGGTAAATGTTTATATTCTGCAAGCTTGGAAGTTTCACTCTACATTGTATTTTCTAGGACACTATTGAAGTTCAATTAAGTCAATGTCATAATCAAACCTACAGGACTGGTGTCCCCACCTCTCCTCCTTTAACCTGAAAAGTGATTGCTAAACCCTACCCCTCCTCTACTGTAACTGCGTTTCAATACAAGAAAAGCCTTCCCCTAAAGCCACATGTCAGTGGTCAACATACTCTGAGCAGGTTCTTTTAGATATTCTGTGCATGGAATACATAATGTTTAATATAAAATTTACTTACTTGGAGATGTTTGATGTCACACAGGATTTCTGATTTTGCAGAATGATACATAATATATTGAAAACACAATACACAAGTAAATTTTGCTTCACAAAATACAGCGATTGCAATATACAGTTCAATTCCATTACCAGTCCTGTCTCTAAAACCTGCTGACTGTCACAACACTGGGCATCTCACCTTACCAGGAAGGAATGTGTGGGTTGAAAGCAGCTCAGCGTTGTTTCTCTCATCAAAATACTTTTGCTAGTTTTAATATTCTGTGTTAGGCTGAGCCATGAATACACTCCCCCCTTTCTGGTCTGACTAACTCAGGGAGACATTTACATCTCCAGTTAAGCCACTCAGCTGTTGTCCATTTAAAACAAAACCCACTCTCTAGTCCTTTTAGAGTGAAGGCAGAAGTCAGCTTCTTTGCATCTTACTCTGGGCTTCATGAGCACATGACCCTTGCTGATTATTCTTCTTCTGTCACAGGGATTCATTCATTGAGTTACATTACACCTCTAGGGTTTTAGTCAGTCATGCCATGGTAATTTACTTCCTTTACCTCCAATGGATTTACTTTTTGCACATGACACCCCATTCACAGAAGTGTTACACAGATCGTCAGTGAGGCGGGTCCTCCCTCTACAGAAACCATGCTGGCTCCCAGAGAGCATTAATCCATGTGTTTATATTTGCTATTACAGTTTCTGGTGTTTTATCAGGGGTATACACCAGCTTCATTGCTCTCTAGCTGACAGGACGTCCTCCAGAGCCCTTTTGCAGGTAGGATTGCAGCAGCAATATTCCTCTCCTTCTGTATAGCTCCTATTTGTAATGTTGGGCTGCAGACCAAGCTCCGTAATTTCACATCTGAATTCCTTCGAGTTCTCTGGTGAATATCATTCTAGCCCTACCGGATACAACTTGTCTATCAGACCTAACATAACCCATATATTTACTTAAAAATGAGCTAGCATTTCTGCTCTGTCTCCTAAAAAGCATGGGTCAATGGAAATCTCTCCAATACCTACAGCAGCAAAGGCCAATGCTAAAAACTCACTTTATTTCCCTGCTGCTTCTCTGGCTCTTTTGTCACCAAGCAAAAGCACCAACTACCTACCTGGTTTCTCAGTTTTGAGCAATTTAAAGAGCTTCTTCATATGAGCTCAAGCATGGCACCTGACATATTTTGTGGGCTTTCCTGTTCTTTTTGCTTTCATTCCCACCAAATATTCAACCTTTTTTTTTTTTTTTTCTTTTTAAATGCTGACCTTTCAGTCTTGTTTGTTTCCTGTTTGAATCTCAACTTATTTGGTCTTCTAGTAAAATGGATTTTTAACTGCCTCCAGACTGCTTGCATTTTCTTGCACTGCTGCTTTAAAGAGGTGTTTGGTTTTGAAAAATTTTCTCATTTTCCTACACTTCCAGCTCTTAAAATTGAATATGCATGCACTGGATTTGTTTTGCCTGTTGGCTCCTGCTACAACATTAAACCTAATTGTACTATGGTAACTACTACAGAGCAGCTGTACAGTGTTGATCAGCACTCGGTGTAAACCAGAAAGGCATATTTTCCTGTTGGTATACATAGTTTGTCTCAGAAGCAGCCAATTATTGCATCTAGAAATTGAATTGATCTGTACACAGTAGTTTTAATTTCCCACTCTTCTACCTGCCATAAATTTCAATTTGAATGATTTTGTTTAACACTCTGTACATTATTTTTCCTAACTATGGTATAAACAGTATAATCAATAAAATCTTACTGTTAGAATCTAGGAATTCTGGCTGGCCACAAGGGTTCCATTTTACTTCTCTTTTCCTCGTCCTGTTATGCCTTTCACCCAACCATCGGTGAAACTAATTTGATTCTTGAGAAGTTTAAATTATGTCCCCTTGAATTTCCTCCTTTAGAAATGGCTGCTTGCAAGCACAACTTAATGTCATGTATTTTAATTCTTCTTTTTTTTATTTTTTTTTTTTTCAGAATTTTGGCTCGTGTAAAAATACTTCAAAGCTTTTACATTCACTCCATTGCTTAATGCTGCATGTATGAATCAATTGGCATAATAGGTGAATTAATTTACCTCATTCAGTTTTTGTGTGCCATTCATTTCTTTCAGACTGTTCAGGACTGCAGTGGACATTCTTCACATCTGTGTAAATCAGGTGATCTTCTGTGGTTCTAAGCTTTCCCTTAATTTCTAAGCTTCAGTATTCCTCTGTAACCCTTCTAATTCAGTATTATCAGCCTGACTTCACTATGATAAAGATGCAGCTCATCCTTCCTATCCTCAGTTCCAAATATAAGTAAATCTCATCTTTACATCATCTCTTCATCTTTATACCATTATAATTTATCATTATCATTTATATCTCATCCACACATTGAGCCTTCAAATTTCTGCCTAACACTCGAGATAAAAAACATGGATGAACCTATGGAGGTCCTGGATTCTGGTTGTTCTCCAGAACACCTTTTCTACGTCTTTGTGATTACTTTGTTGCTGGTTCCACCACAGACATCTACATTCCTGAATAGACATCTTCTCATGTTCGTTGTTTTTGTACCTGGCATAAAAGTTCCTGTTGCAGCCCTACGGGATGTCAAAAAAAGCCCATGTTTCTATGCATCACTGAATTTTCACTTGCTTACTCCTACTTGTGACCACCTGTCTGCTGTACCTTTAGCACAAGAGGACATTGACCTCAGTTGGAAAGTGAATCTCGTACAAAAACCTTCTTGTTGGTAATGTTCTCCATCTTTAAAACTTGGTCCTCTCCTGTAGCGCTGGGACTGCGCTAGTAAGTAACAGAAGTAAGGCTATCATGAAGTTTTCCTGTCAGCCATATGAAAAAAGTGTTTCCTTAATTTGCTTAAATCAGCAGACCCAAACTAAAGAGCACATGCCTGTTCACTTGGTACTGGTGGATCCTTTCATTGTGTTGACAAATACAAAATCTGCTCCTTAGATCAGTCATTGGATGTGCTGCACTTTGGAACAATTTGGGTAAGACCTGCTCCACTGGGGGTACCCTGCTACTTTTTTTTTTTTT
>VZRO01006712.1:804276-825688 GCA_013397915.1 Daphoenositta chrysoptera
TTTAAAATTTGTGGACTAACACTTTCAACTTTCTTTTTCTGTTTCTATTGGTTGATTATTGTTTTTTCCTTAAGATAACCACCAAGAGGTGAGAGAGATGCAAGAGCATAAAAAGAAAACAAGGTTCAAGGAAGTCATCAACTATATTTCTCCCTGGACTACAACATGGATAGATGCTAAAAAACCTGCAGACTTTGTTCACTTCATTACATCTTGGGAGACTGGCTTTATGGCCTTTAACTAACCTTAGCTGGATATCTCAACATAACAAGTTTCACATTAACAGCGGAGCAGTAACCTGAGCCCTTTATTGAATATTTATGAGGAAACTGCTGACCAAGGCAACCACAGCATCCTGTATCTCGTGATGTTCACATTGATTTTCTGTATTTACAGGTGCTAGAGAAAAACAAGTAAGTCAACTCAAGCCCTGGTTATTAGCTCATATCAACTCAGATACATACATATGCACAGCAGGTTACTGAAGCAGGTCTAGCTATGTCAGTAATCAGATCACAAGGAATGTGCCTCCCACACCTTTGTCCTGGGCCTTATCCAGATCTTTAACATGTAAGCATCCCTACCTAGTGCTCTAGGTAAAAATTATCAAGTGTCCGTGAACAGTAACCTCAGCTGGAGATGGCAAATGGCAACACAGTAGCAATAAGAAACAGCTTGTTCAGTCATCCATTAGTTGTATCTGAATGGGTGAACACTTGTCTACTCCAGCAGCCGTTTACTTAGAATTCACTGAAAGCATCTGTAACAGCAGTTTTTATGGAAAAGGAGCAGCAGAGAGACTATCCAAGATGGTACTTTTGCTCAAATGCTTCTTATTGCACTCAGAAATCCACTTCTGCCTCACAGTCCAATGTTTTACATGGCAAACCATGCTGAATTATACATTAAGCACAAAAGGTGGGACAGACTTCTCATGTTTTAAGGTTTCCAAAAAATGAAAGTTAATACAGCCTAGGCTTGCTTGCTTAGCAATATAGCTAGGCAGTGATCTAACCATACAGACACGTACATAAAAAATTCAATAATTAGTACAAGTCAGTCCCTTTAGCTTTCTTCCCAGAAAAAGGCATATAGATTTTAACTTCCATAATTCCACTGATTAAGTTACCCTGTTATTTCCCAAATGTAGCTTCAAGCAGAATGCTTCAGTAGTATAAAAGTGTGGGGCACATATGAAGTCTGCATCCTGATTCTACTCCACTCCCACCTGGAGTGATATATCCAGCTCTGGGGTTCCCAGCACAGGAAGGACATTGACCTGTTGGAGTGAGTTCAGAGGAAGGACACAAAGATGACTACAGAGATGGAGCACCCCTCCTACGAGAAAAGGCTGAGAGAATTGAGATTGTTAAACCTGGAGAAGAGAAGGCTTTGGGGTGACCCAGTTGTGGCCTTTCAGTACCTGAAGGAGGCCAATAGGAAAGAGGGAAAGGGACTTTTACAAGTGCGTGTAGTGACAGGACAAGGAAGAATGGATTGAAACTGAAAGAGACTGGGTTTAGATCACATATTAGGAAGGAAATCTTTACTGTGAATTTGGGGAGGCACTGGAACAGGTTGCCTAGAGAAGTTTAGGCTGCTGTCCCACCCCTGGAAGCTTGCTAGGCCAGGCTGGATGGGGCTCTGAGCAACCTGGCCTAGTGAAAGGTGTCCCTGGTCAGGGGTCATGGCAGAGGGGTTGGAAGTATATGATCTTTAGGGTCTTCTCCAAACCAAACTATTCTATGGTTCTCCACCGAGCTTGTGAAGGAGTTGGCTAAAAAGAAGTACAGTAGGGAGAGAAAGGGAATTTATTAATATTAAGTATCTCAAAGTCAGTTCATTAACTTGAAATGAATCTACTTTTCACTCTGCTCTTTTACTCTCCATATTATTTGATTGCTTTGGTTACTTAAAAAAAAAAAGAAAAAAGGAAAAGAAAATTCACCAAATTTTTATTAACACTGTCTGAACTACTTCTGTTAAAATAAGTCTCCTCCAAAAGCCTGTCTTCAGTAGTAAGAAGTTTTAATCCAGCCAAACAGACTTATAGTTCTTTTATGAACCTACCTAAAATCTTAAAATAAAAAAAGTTTTTATTTTGAGAACACTATCTTTTAAAAGAGCTATATTATAGCAAACAAGCAAAAAAAGTGCTGGTCATTGTAGTCACTACTTACCAGAAAATGAGAAGCCTGTCTGTAATGGAATCAATAAAAAGGGACCAATTCACATGCAGTAATTTTAAATAGCCAAGTATTACACAGACACTTCTAAGCATCCTCTCTTTTGAGGGTCAGTTTCATGATGTCTATCTGTCATGAATTGACATTGCTAGAACATTCATAGGTTATAATTTTGAATAGCCTGAGTGCTCTACAACTTCTACCAAAAATAAAAATAAACTTAACTGGCCATATACTCTCTTTTCTGTTTTGCTTTAAGAGATCTGACTAGGTCCTGTGTATCCCTACTTCAAAAGGATGGATGCAAAGTTCTTCTTTAATAACTAGAACATATTGCAGAGACAAAATCAGGACTTGGTGTAACTAATGGACACTTTACTGCAGAATATCAGGAATAACCTATATAGAACTTGCAGTCAAAAGTCCTAGAAAGACAGCTTCATGGCACTAAGGATTGCGCACTACAGCAGGTATCAAACCAGCAGTCTTCTCCACAAGTAATAAATGCATGCAAGCAATCTGATCTTTTCTTCATGTTCCTGATCCTTTTCTCATTGCCATCTCTCTATTTGGTACCCCTTCCCAATGTTTATTCCTACTGGTAGGCTATTAACAAAGCCGGGGTGGCAATAGACCCTAAAGTGAAAGCCCCCCTCTTCTTCCACAGTATCACAGTCCTAGTCCTTGCCCCATCCATTGTACTTTGGTTTTCTGAGCACTGCTCACCTCAGAAAAATACCAATCAATCCATTTACTTGATTTTCTTGGTTGCCAGGATCCAAAAACTGCTGTGCACCTACCTTTTATCTTTCCTCTAGTTCATGCTTACTAATTTTTCTTCCCCATGAAAAGCTGTTGCAACTTGCTACAATTCCTATTATACCTCTCCTTGCCTGTTTCTCTCCAATGCCTTTCTGTAGGCTAGATGCTGTCTCCCATAGTTTTTCCACTGGAAAAGAAAAGCTGCAGTATCACACAGAACAGAATTTGCTATGATATGTGCATTAAAGAAATGAGACAGCAACCAGAGATGCCATCTTTTACCTCATTTAAGTTTCATAAGTAGAAACAGAAAAATGTTAGCGTGGTTATTGAAAATGCTATACTATTGGCGACATCTCTGATATAAGTTCACATATTCCTCTGGTTCCTTATGAATTTTTTTCAGTTACAGGATAATTCTGGAGTTTTTTGTCTTCTTTGCAAGGAGTATGAAGAAATATGACTGATGTTTTCTAATCTAAAGAATTAAGATTTTCTGTACTTTAAGCATCATTATAAATATTGTTTCTAATATTAAAATGTTTTTCAAGATTTAAAAAAAAAAATAAGATCAGAACATGTTGCAGACAAAGTTTCTCCTTCAGGATGTTTCTGAAACAGATAAGAGTTGAAACAATTTTGAAAGAGAACAAAACAATAACTGCTCTAAGTCTTCAATATTTTACCTTCAGACTTTCAAGCTTGTTTCTTTTTGCAGGCTTTCAGAGACACTAGGAATGCAGTTTCTCCTGAACAGGAAATGCCACTAAAAAGTATGGGATTTGCCAGTGATAAACAGGTTCCTATTAGATTCCCTTTTGGGGGATAACTAATTCAAAGCTCTTCCTAAAATTAAATGCTCTATCTGGCTCTATCTGGACTGGGAAGAGGGGAGCAGACTAAAGAATTTGTTGTGGGGTAAAAAAATTGAGTAGTATGACTGTAGTGGCTAGAGCCAGGTTGTTTTGTTGGGTGTTTTTTTGTTTGTTTGCTGGTTCTTTTTTTGGGTTTTCTTTGTTTTGTTTTGGTTTTTTTGTTGTTTTGTTGTTGTTTTGGGGTTTTTTTTGTTTGTTTGTTTTTTTCCTGGGGCGGGGGTGTTCCATTAGTTTTGTTGATTTTTTTTTTTTTTTTAGGCTGCAGTGGTGGATTTGTATCAGTGACATAGCGAGAAGCCAAAAATCTCCCATTTCAAAGTTCCTTGCTCCCTTTCTGGCCAGCAGATACTACATGTTCATTAAGGGATAATGCATACCAATGCCCAAAGCCATAATCTATTGATATAAAATAGCAAAAGACAGTATTGTTCCCATTTCGATCGTGCCTGCAAACAAATCTAACCCAACACAGCATGTTTATTTCAAGAGAATACTATATCCTAATTAAATTCTTGCAAAGATATAATTATGTAAAAAGCCTCAATGCATTTCATGTTAGTGCTTATTATTGTATCTTAATCTTAAGTACTGCTATGATTAAAATTTCATTATCAGCTATCAATTGACCCATCCCTGAACATTTTGTAATAATTAAAAAACATCAACGCTCCTCCAATTCCTCCTGTTCTCTTGAGTTTTGTAAAATACTGTGCCTATTTATAACTGAAATATCTAAAGGGAGTAATTAAAACTTTAACAAATCAAACATTAGCAAAAAACACGAAACAGCAATCAAAAAAGCAACAAGCCAACCTCCTCTCTACTCCTTTTTATACAGTTTCCTTTTAAACTCAATAGCAAAGCTGGGACACATACAGGAAATCAATTAATTTGCTGCTGCCTCTTTGCAGGGATTCATTAGCAGGCAAAGGAAAAATAGCAGCAGGTATGGGATATGCAATTGCTGCCTGAATCTCTAACCAGAGGAATTTGAGCTGACAAAGAAAAATCAGCTTCTAGCTGGGCTTTCCTATGGGGTTTCTATTCTTGCCTAGTTAACTTTAATAATAGCTAACCAATAGGAAAATAAAGCAGCAGGAGAGGGTATTCCTGTGAGTCAGCTCAATCTCCACTGAAGTGCTAGCCACTGCCTGCCTAAATCCTAGACACCACAATGTTCTGGGATGGAGGGGGGGNAAGCATCAACAAACTTAAAAAAACAATCCAAGCTATATAGCAGATCCAAAAAGTTAATCATTGTCTAATCTCTTCTGTTGCTGAAGCATAGGCAACATCCTGCTACCAACGTAACTTCCATAAACATGATTCTGATTATTTTAAGTTTAATCCTTCAAACACAGTCTTCGACCTGGCCTCAGGCTGTTAAATCTCTTTAAAAAACTGAAGAATCCTGCAAAAGTTTCGAACAGAGGAATGTGAGTGCACTTCAGCTGACTCAATTAGCTTCCTCAACGACTCCTGGACAGCTGATTCTCCTGTGGCTTTTCCTTAAAATCTGATGTAACAAGTATCCATTTTGGATTATGAGATTGGTGTTCAAAGTTGAGATTTTATTATACAGAGAAAGAAAGAACAAAACAAAAAAGAAAAATAAACTTCCCCTTAGAATTATGATCTTAACGCACAGAATAGTTGGTCATTTTCCCTTTGGATTAGCAGTAGTAGAAAAAAAAACAACAACACAAAAGCAACTATTCTCTTGTAAGTAGAAACCTGACTGGGTGCATAATAGGAAAAAAAAGTATCAGACTTAAGAACTATTCAAAATTAGTAGACACTGGCTTAAAAACATATCCTTCCAAAGCTCCTCAAAAACTTATAGTTACATTGACACTGGCAATATTCAAATTGCTGGTAAGGGAGTGGATTTTGAGATGAAATGAGGATCTCTTCTCAGCTCCAGGAAATAGGTAAGTCTTGGCTAGAAAAAACTGTGACAACATATACCAAATATCCTACTTTGTTATCCAGCAAGTAATAGCTGACATTAATTCTTGTAAGCTCTCCTCTTTCTTTCATGCACACAAGTACAAACAATGATGGATTTTGTGGTATTTAAAATCAAACTGTGCATCTGGATTCAGATTAAGATTCTTTTCTTCCTTGCCTATGAGCATATATAATATTGTGGGTGGTATGGAACCAAGTGACTGACTATTAGTCAGCCTATAATGATAGGTTATTTTTTTAATATAGGCTTTTCTAGCAGCTCCCTGTTTCAACTCTGCATTTCAGTTGCTTGGCTCTCTTCACACATAATAAGTTGCTTCACTAGTCTCTTGTTATGATGTCCAAGAAGGATAGTTGAGTTAAAGTTGCTGTTTGTTTGAATTTATGTTTAGAAAAATTCACAGACTGAATAGAAAGGAGTGCAGCTTCTAAAAGAGGAACCAACAATTTTCTATGTACCCATCCTAGGGTGCTGGTTTATTTTGTATGTAGTAACAACTTAACTACATTGGATAGGTAGCATCAGTTAAAAATCTTCACTGAAACAATCTGCTCATTATTCCTGGTTGGTTTAATCCAGATAGAAACTAGTTATTGCACTACCTTTGGCTTCTACGGGTTGTTTCATTACAGTGACTATATCTGCAATTCTGTTTCCAATACATACAGATAGCATGCTATCTGTCCTCTTCATGACGTTCATTATACACTATTTTATCCCATTTTCTTTTGTTTTTTTCTGGTGAAATTTCTGGTGAAATTTTCCATATTGGCAATATTCTTCAGATAAGGTATTTCAGGAAGCATAAGCCAAAAATCAGTCAGTCGCATCTAACAATGGAATGGGTGCCACTACTTTTCTCATTTAGAAAAAAACAAGTCTGTTGAAGTGTTGCAGCTTATAGTCTTTAGCATCTCTGCACATCTGTGGAGAATATAAAAATCTGTCCAGTGGAAAAATAGAGAGCCCAACAACACTAGCTCTGATATTATCATAGATTGTATCATATTATATACACATAAGAGAAAATTATTATTATTTGCATAATGCAACAACGTCACTTTTTTACAGTTTTCTGGCCTTTTACTGCTTGGCTTAGGAACTTTACTGTTTTTGGCATACTGGGTTTTTTTTCTAGTAATTACCCTTAATACAAAAATGACAGGCTCTTGAGTTAGTTTGATTTGGACTTGAAGCTGTGGAAGAAAATTAACAGGGTTAATCTCAGAGCAATTAATTTATTTACAGACATATACTCAAAGTCCCATTTCTCTCCATAGTAATATAAACATGCAGAATGAGTGCACTCACAGGAGTCCCACACCAACATTTTCCTCCTCAGCTAAGTACACAGTTTTCTGCCTCTTGATCTCCACTCCTTAAAACAAACAAAAAAATCCATAATCCTCCATAGTTTTCAGCTTCCATATAGTTTATTAGACTGAAAATCACTCTCTATTCACTTTATGCTACATATATACAACCAATTTCTGAAGCTGGAGGCTCATAATTTTTAAATTTTACATTTGTAAGACCTAATTATTTTTTTAATATAATTTTATTGAAGTAATTGAAAAACAAGCTGGAAATTTGAAGGTTTAGCTGAAAATGGGTGAATTTTCTCTGTATACACAAGAAGTCTGCTTTGAAAATTGGATGTCTTAAGATGTCTCGGGCTAAGCCTTAAAATTAGCCTGTTATTTTGAAAGCGCTTGTCTGCAAATAGCCTTCAAAGTCTTTGTTACAGTATTAATATCAACACAGTTTTGGAAATTTAGAATGCAGTGAGTTGGAGCAGTGGAAGACCCAGAAAGACTCATTATAAATCTAGAGATATTTCTCAGACATCATGTGCCCTCACCTTTGTAGATGGCTTGCATGAAGATTAACCAGAAAATATGTTTTTCCACCTCAGAGAGCAGCAAGGGGTAAAATAATGGTTAAACTGAGCATCAGATGTATTTTTGAAAGGGAAGATGATAACTGAATAGTACTTCAGGAAGCAGAAGCAAGAGATTTAGCAAAAAGTTAGTTGACCAAATTAATTTCTCTGCCCAAAGAATAAAATGGAAAATATCACTTAAGTACCTAAATAATTATAGTTTCCCTGATAAAACATATATCTAGATAAATACAAAATTAAAAGATAAATTAATGTAAAACAGGTCTCTTTTTTTCCTATTGCTCTTATATTTTATTTTATGAGCTTGGTAATACTTTCAAGTGTGTAGTTACTGCAAAAGGATTACACATTTGATCTGAAGTCATATTTGAAAACTTGTCACTGGTAACCAAGGCTAGGAACACTTTTGAATGCCAGGGTGCAGGATAGAGCCTGGATTTTAGAGACTCTCTAGCAGTACTCATAAATCTGTAATATCTACAAGTTACATTTCAGCTCCATCCTTTTTCTACGATAAGGTCAATTATAGCAACCAAGTAAATGGCTCAGTATGTTTATTTATGGGAGCATTTGACAAGAGAAATAGACCATTAAGTCCACATTGCAATGCACATGTATCCAAATCTACCTCAAGTATTTAAAAGGCTGTTACAAGACTGTAAAAGAAGCCTTGCCAAGGCACCTAGCTGGAGCTGAACAGCTGTGCTTTTGTTGCCACAGACAGACACGAGTGAACTCCTAGCAGCAGATTACTCATGTTACCTATCAGTCAGTCACTTTCCATGAGTCTGAACAAAGGCACCTGGTCTTGTTGTTGTCACAGCATTGTTCCACTCTGTCAAACTATGCTTTCCTGACTGCTTTCAGATCCAAGAGCTATGCAGCAGGGCAATATGGAACTCCAATGATGAGGATATTCTTTGCAAAAATTACTTTCTTGTTGCAAACAGATCTGTACTGCAAGCCACATGCAGTATCTGTCTTCCTCTTCCCAGGGGATTTAACTTTTAATTTTATTTTCCCACTGCAGCACATCACTTAAATGCAGAAATATATTATTATTACTAATCCCACAAACACTCCATAAAGGACACAGAATCACAAAGAGAAGTGTTCAAAACTTCAACAACATAAGATACCCTTTAATCCTTGTTTCCCTTCAACGTGATTGTTATGATTCAATTTTTAATTACAAACAACTTATTTTCCACAGGATCCCTGCTTAAATCAGAAACTCAGAAAGGATGGTAAATGTTTCTTGGTTGACTGGTCAATATTTTCCTTCCTATTCACCAGTCTTTTTGTGACCTCAAATTTTATTTACTACCTGCTGTTCAGGCTCTACTGTGAAGACAGAATTATTAATTCCCTTAATAGATTTTTCTATAGCCCTCATTATTCTGGCATCCAAGTACTTCACAAAAAAAAAAATTAAAAGTAATGGCCACAAAATCTCATGAGATAAAAAAATATCTGTCCCATTTTACAGACCTGGAAATGAGGAAAAGAAAAAAGAAAAATGTGTGGGACTTCAAAGTAACCGAATTCAGGCAGGTGTGCATATCTTCATAAACGACTGCACCTTGCCTCTCCATACAACCACTTTGAACAGCTTTATCCCCAGCCCCTGCAACAATCCTGTCATTACATGAAGATCAGCTTTATTATTCCAACAGACCATCCATACAGCAAAATAATTGCACCTGATCATGTCTGATTCTTATGGTTATTTTCTCTGTAAGGTCTCGAATGATTAAAGAAAGTCTGAACTTATGGTATAACCTCTCACTGGAAACACTGGTTTATGATTCCCACCCTTAACTGTACCAGTCACCTATCTCCAAAGACCCTGTAAGCACTAAAAGATCCATCCCAGTGGCAAGCTTTTCCTGAATGTTCTAGCAAACTCAATTTTCAAAATTCAAGAAGTGCCTTGGAAGAAAAAGGAACCAACTTTGTTAGTTTGAAGTATTCACCCTTCTCTCTCAGCCTCTTGAAGACAACATCCATAAAAGATGGAAGCTAAGTATAGCACATCAAGAGTTCAGACACAACTACTATGCATTACTGCTGAAGGGCAGGCAGAATCAACACAACATTTATTAATCTCACTAAAAGATTCCTTTTATTCCCAAAAAGGAATAGCCAAAGGCAGTTTTATTGTAAGGTATTATTCCTCCCTTAATACTTCCAGAAAAAGCATGTTTGAGAAGAAGTGAGTTACATCGAGCCTTTCGCTGGCCCAGTCAATAGAAAGAAGTCAGAGATGACGCGTGCTAGATTCTTTCATCAGCTTCCTTCATTTTACAGCTATTTTTAGTTCTTCAGTTGCAGTAAATATGTAGATGCTGAATTCATAGACTTCAGAGTCTGAATTCATAGACTGAATTCATAGACTCATTGTCTGTAAATAAGGTATCTCACTTCAATTATTTGTACACAAACAAGAGCTGTCAGACTCAAACACCTTATTCAAGACAGGATAAGTTAACATCTAGAACTACATATTCACTGACTGCACAGCCTTTATATCTAGGCTTCATGCTCCAAGCTCTGAAAACAGAAAAGATGACTGTGTCAGTTTACTTTCAAAGCATAAGCAATCAGACCATAGGCGAGTCTAAAATATCAGCATCGATATTTGAAGGCGAAAAAGCCTCACTAAAAAATGCAGGCATATTCAGCACTACAAAACAAAGCAGCCCTCTTCAATCCAGCCAATTTCAGAACAAAATGTCCAGTTCCTAGTTAAATTTTCACAAATCTTTAGAAGATGCCCATTAAAAAAAAAAAAAAAAAGCTGTTATTGAGCATTAACCTAGTCACAAACAATTCATTTTTCCCATCTTTTAAGTTAAAATCCCTTTCCTTCTCTTCATCAAGTCAGTCCTCTCTATCCTCCTTGAAATATAGGATAGATATGCCAATAACATTAGCTAAATCCTCTAGCCACTGCAGCAACAGCAAATATAATGATATCTAGGAGGCTGGACTGAGAAAAGGCCAAAAACAGGAGAACAGCACAGGTGTGCCAGTAGCAGAGCTAATGAGCAGCACATGTTTTCAGTTAAAACCCTTAATTTAAAGCCTCTTCTAAGCCTGGAAAAATCTCGGGAATGGAGATAACAGGTAATCAATGACTGTGTCAGCTAAGCAATCAAGATTGGAACTCAGTTTTATTGCCAGTACATTGCTAGGTCAGTACTTACTGAGTGTTTTTTATTTATTCTGTGGAGAAAAAGTGATGCTTTTATAGTCACATCATCTAGAAAGAACTTCAAAGAGAAACAGTAGGTTGAAGAAAGGCTTTGAACTGTTGCATATGGTCATAATGATTTACTTTATATTATATATCATTAGCTTATGTTACCTAGAGGCTAAGAACAGGATTAGTGTAATAGAGACTGAATAAAATTTGTCTTGTATGTGCCCATTAATTGTCTTATTTGTGTTTAACCTGTGCCATTAAATTCCATGCCAAAATGATTAGAAGCTTATTCATGTGATCAGAAGAGGTTTGGTCTTGTTCCACGGCTGCACAAATAACTAAAAGTCCAGCAGATTTCTGCACTCTCACACTGCAGTTTCTGATAATGAAGGGAAAGCGTGTGGGCAACCCACTGTGACAAGGAACTTTAAACAGCAATTAATAGGTAATTGCTTCCAGATTCTTCTTCTGCTTTGTCCTCTTAGAGATGAAGAAAAGAGGATGGAACACAGATTAATGAAGAAACAGGAAAAATGTGTTTTTCCACAAGACAGAAAAAAAAAATAAAATAAAAAATAAAATTGAGAGCCCTCCAAAGCAGGAGGAAACATCTACATATATGATAAGTCAGCTTGTCTAAAGTATCTCTTCCCTTTCTTAAGGACTTTGACAGGACAGATTTTAAAGCCTTTTCTTAAGGGTGCCAGCATTGCTTCTACAAAGGAACAAGAGATTTTTGGAAGACAACCTTTGCATGATGGAAGGAACATTTTACACCTGGAAACATCTACCTGCCTACTCCTAGGTTCCCTCACTATTGCCAAATGGAAAGAGCTGCAGAAGTGGCATTGCACCATTGCATAGCCAAAACCTACACCGAGTTTAAAGAGGGGCTTGGGGAAAGCTCAGCTGAGTCACCCAGTTTGGCAGCACAGACCCGCTCCGGCTCTGCAGGCATTTGTTGCCTCCTGCTGCCCAGCACTTGTGATGGCATTCTGATTTATGGAAGGGTGGCTAATTTCCAAAGAACACAGGGACAAATTTAGCTTCTAGTGTCAAAGAGGATCACAAATTACAGGAATTAACAACCAAATCATTACGCGCTACGTGCCCAAATATTGAATATGATGGTAAAAGAGGTCAAATTGCTGCTTGAATGAGTTTCTGTAATGTGGATTCTGCTTGAACGGAGGCTACAGATGCAGTATACATGAAAGGGATTATCTCTCCAGCCCCCTCAATACAAGACATCCCATTACATGTTATGATGCCCCTCTGACTGTGTTAACTTTATTAGGAACTAGGCAGAGATATTAGCAGGTCTGCAATTTGTTTCATCAGATATCCCATTCTTCCTTTCTTAAAGCCAGCATTTAAAGCCTACAAAAATTATTTGCATTTCTGGGTCAGAGAAATGCAGGTGAAAAGCTGATGAGAAGCTTATGCCTCATAAATATCCAAATGCTTTTTTTAAATATCTAGTAGATTTTAAAGGTCCTACATAAGCAAAGGTTGCATTTTCAATACTCAGTTGACAAATATGCAGTTGTTCCATGATTACTGTCTGAATTCTTTTACTCTTTTGCTAGTAATTTCATTAGAAATAGAGTTGGGAAAATCCCCTGAGGTTGTTTGTTCTGGTTCATAGAAATAAATTGCTTTTGTAATATGGGGCAGAGATGACTCTCTCTTGCAAGTGTGGGAAATTGTTTCTCTAGCTTTAATTTTTACATAAACATGTTTTTAGAAAGATGGATTGCTTTTTATGGGATAGCTTCAAAATATATTAAATGCCATAAATCTTTGTCTGTAGAAATCATATTCAGGAGAGATAGATTCTAAATGAGTAAATTTTATTAATCTAAAGATTAATAAAGATCTCAGAGAAGTTGAAAACAGTCATGACAAAAGGTCTTTTAGAAGTGGTTGCAAATGAAATGTTTGTGCTAAACTTTTCTCCTTATCCCCCTACCACACATCCAATCCTTATTCAATCCCACTTACTAGAAATTGAAAAGTTTGGATAAAGGAAAATAGGGCATTTTTCAGATACTAAACTTTCTTGCAGAGTATTAGATTTTTGGTTTATCTCATCCGGCCATTTGCCAGAATACTTAGTGCATGTGTTTCTCTAGCTAGATAAATAGATAATGACCAATGACTTTAGCTATCAGCCTGAAGATCAATGCTCTTAAAAAGTCATCAGGTAAACAATGAAAATCTGCAGACATTTGTTTTTGTTGTCTACCAATGTAAGTGTGACTAGTGCATAAATCCAACATACAAGCAAATAATAAATATTATGGCTATGCACTCTAACAAAGACATTGACAACTATAAGGCTTAGTAATTTCAGTCCCATAAACTTCTATTTGATTCTCCCAAAGCTCAACTAACTCAGACCATTTTCTTCACCACAATTTCTGGAGGGAATTATAAAATGTAGCAACATGCAATTCTGTCTGTTTCAGCACCAGCCTCACAATGAAGCTCATGGATGCTGAAAACCTCAAAAGTTACTTGTGTATGAGAAGAAAAGTGTTCCCTTGGTTTTCTGACAGAGTATGTTAGGTATATACACATAAAATTCTTTCATCATAAATAATAAGGTATTGGCTCCTTGGTTAAAGATAAGTCATAAGTCCTGCAAAAATTTCTCTGAGCAGAATCTACCTGCATTTCTGTGAGACTAGGTGCAGAGGCTGATATAAGCTTCTGTAGAGCAAAAGATTGCAAGGATTTTCTTTATTAAAATAAAAATAAATAACTTTTCTAGCAACTACAGATAAAGGATATAAAATTTTCTCTCACTTCTAGTTCTCTCAACTTCTCCAGTGTCTTCAAAATACTTCTATCTTAAATTGCTTATTTGTTCTATTTATTGTGTTTTCTACTAGGTTATCCATTTTTTTATTCTGTGTTTTTATTATTTATTATTTATTATTTATTATTTATTATTTATTATTATTTATTATGTTGTGCTTTTAAAATGGCTGTTTTTTAATGCATTAATTGCATTTAAAGCAATATTATCAGTTAGCTGTGACAGGATGAACTGCTCTATTTGTCCTAATTAATTATTATCTGTTATGCTCTACAAATGTGTGCATTTCAGAATAAATTTTACCTTCCCCTCAGGGTATCTCTAATATTATCTTAGATTTAAGGTATGATTTTAACATCAGCTCTGTATCTGAAATAAATAAGAATTTTTACTCTTACTGCTAATACTCCTATTACTACTAAAAATCCACTGGCCTTATTTTAACCTGTCAGTGCAGCATATTGAGACTTATCTGCATTTGCTCTTCCATGAACTGGTGTTTGCTGCAACAGCAATCGTCTAAAGGTTAAGGAACTACTGCCTAGACTTTTTCAGCTTTACTTTTTGGATATCGCACATGGTTAAGATTTAAGAAACCTAAACAGTTGTCGGTTTTGTGAATGGGGGCAAGTAAAGGCTGCAGTGGAGCTCTCAAACTTCAGTTGTAAACTAATGAACCGAAGATAGCCTTTGGTGCAAAAAGTATGAGAATAACAGCACACTGGCGCCACCAGCAAGGAGCTCCACTTGCTGAAGGGCCTGGAAGGTTGATTCTTTCTGCTAAGACAGATGCAGTAGAGCTTTGGACCCCAAACCAGTCAGCAGTCAGATTGTGTCTGTGACCAAGCAGCCCTACTCCTGATCACCAGAAAAACAAAGAGAGGTGGATATCAGGAGACAGGATGCAAGACCATCCTTTGCAGTGCAAAATAATTTTGAAATCAGGTTAAGCCCATGTCTGAAATGTCAGTATTTGTGACTTCTCTGAGTGGTTTTACGTAAACAGCATATTTTCCTGAAAATTCATAAAAACTCAAGGATGAGTTAATCATAGCAAAACAGGAATTGTTCACTTACAACACTCCTGCCTCAAAAGGAAAGGAAGTGGTGACAAAGGTTTTAGTTTAACATTGATATAAAAATACTAATTAAGTATCTGTTGTGTTCTTCAAATAAATCACATGGAGATATTGCTAATGGGTACTGAAGTTATATACTAGATGATGATTTTTTGGTATCAGAATTTCAGAAATTGGTAATTTTTCAGTCTTTCTATTTCTGAAAATCAGAGATTGTTTTCCCAGTCCCAGTGATGCAGAAGATTTCAGTTGGATGGAAATGATATCACCTGCTGACATGCACACTTGAATTTACTCCTCAAGAAAGCCATGGAAAACAAGAAGTAGGGGAATTCTGATGTTTTCCTCTGCTTTACTTTAAGTCTGCGATATGGCCAGGAAACGTGCCACAGCCCGGTCATTTGGAAAAGATCTCTTAGTCCTAAGTTCAGACAGAAATTTTAAGCTAGCTGTTTTTACTTAATTTCATTAGCTCAGGGCTTTGGGAAGGAAGGAAGCAACATGAACATTTGCAAATTCTAGAAACCCTGCAGAAGTGAACAGGCCAGCAGCAGAGCAGAAGTGTGGAGGTGTGCTAGAGATGTACAGAAACACACAGTATTCTGCATAAATCTTATGAAGTGCTGACATGGGTTTCTGTAACACACATGGACTGATTTCACAGTTTATTTACAATGTGAATGTAGGCCAAATTTATACACCACTTTAAATAAGCTTCACCATATCTCAAACATAAAACTTACCAGTTCTGACTTCAGGTTAGAGTTCCTGGTAGTTACAAATGTTAGAAGCTTTCTTAGTGGCAAGAAATAGGATTGGAACTCAGAAAAAAAAAAAAAAAGAATTTTTTTTTCACATCTTTCCACAGGAAAACATTACCTGACCCATTGCTGTTGTGCTACATAAAGACTAAATTAATATTAAGGATGATATCCAGCAAACCAGATGTGATTGTTCCAGTCCTTATTCAAATGTTATAGGCAAAGTTCACACAGTGGTTTGGAAATCTTTAGGAAGAAATGCCACATGACAAGCAACGTTATTACTAGTCTTGTGCTTTGTTTGGGATGTTTGAGCTCTTTTTGTTTATTCCATTGTTTATTAAAAATTTCAGTTGCATGTACATCTAGCTCTGAAAAGATACCAAACAATGTGTTTATTATCTGTTATTTATTGTCAATGACAATAATACAGATACTACCTTTTCGAGAAAATAATGAGTTGCCTTAAATAACAGTATGACTAACACCTATTCAGAAAAGCCAATAGGAACACAAAACTTCTGAATAATTTTTCTTTTAAATACAACCAGAATTAAGCTTTTGTATTACAGAGAAAAGTACCTTTATTGTCTGACCATCTAAATGGCAAGCTTTCTACATTACACCGTAATTATGATTCTGGGATGCAAGAGAGGTGCAATATTGCCAACTTTCTGCTACTCACAATGTTAATGCTGAATAATAAAGACATCTTCCATAATAAAGGTAATTTCAAAAAACTTAAAACCAGTTAATAATTTCAAAAAGGTTATTCCATAAGTATACAAAAGTGCATAGCATGGGCTGTGCCAAGAAAAGAAATTGCTGAACTGAAACCCCCACCCCCAAAACAACCAAGAGTGGTTATCGGTAGATGCTCACATTCAAACTTACATCACTGTATGTCAATGCTGATAGACCACTTGAATGTGAGTTAATTCACGTGTTTTATAGACTGAGAAATGAAAGTTTCACTGAGATGAGAATGCTTTACTTCCAACACAGTATTTTCTAATGTTTCTCCTAAATAGTCTTATTGTGAGTTTGGACACTTTGTTCCTAAGTGTGTTCATGGGGAAATCAGGGGGAAAATCTCTATGTATAAAATTACAGTGTTTTTTTTAAATATATTTACTGACATCATTAGCAATACAAATGAAATTTCTCTGCACCTACATATAGGTAGCAGCTGCAATTTTTCACCTTTTTAAGTGCAGAAGCTAAATTAATAAACCCACTCAATTTAGCATACAGTTAAAATCCTTCAAGTTGACCCCAGTTCAACAAAGCAGTTTAGAACATGCTAAAATCAATATTCAGCAAAGCATTTAAGTACACATTAATCACCAAAGACATAAATAAATTTGAGCATAGCTTCTAAGCATGTGTCTGAACACTGCCCTTGCAAAGATATTTAGATGCCAAAATATTAATATAATCACCTCCTCAGATTTTCAGAAATGGCTGTCTTGGAAAATTAAGTCCCAAATAATTCCTGGAAATAATTTGCAACTGAGTCATAACTAAGTTAATTAATAGATGTCTTAGACTTTACAAAGATAAGCGAAATGATCAAAATCTAGAGCTTGAACCCTAATTTTTGGTCCCAATGAAAGTAAAATAAGTAGTCATTATTCTCCTAGTAAAAACCTGAGCACTTGGTGTGAAGAACAGTATTCTTTATAGAACAGATATACAGCTGTAATGCCTCGGATCTCAGTTCCTGAGGTAGACTATTGTTTGGCTGTAGCTGACAGGTTTTAATTCTACAATCCCAGCAAGCTGAAAGCTAAGTCCTTTACAGGTGAAAATTTAAGAAAAGAGTTAATGAATTAGTAAGTGGCAGCTTTGTTAGGTTTAATTACCTTCTGTCCGTGCAATATAAACCTCTCATAATTTAGGAAGGTTTTCCTTTGTTGTAACCCCTGTAATTAAACACAAAGTATTCCTTAGATCTTGCCGTGTCCAAAAGATTCAGTCTTCAAAATTCTCAGGTCACAAAAAGCAGTACAGTATACAATGTGTGGACATAGTAGAAATCTATAAGTAATTTTAAAGAATATGGCTTGTCAAAATACCTTCCAAGGGGCAAACTGTTCTAAAAATTTTAGAAAGTAGTAACTTTCAGAAGGAAACCTGTTGAAAAAATACTATCACTTTCATAAACTAAAAAATAGGAGGGTGAAGGAAAATAAGAAAATTCAATACACAATTAAAAATTAGTCACTGCAAGTGTATTCCTACAACATTTTTTCAGGAAGATGATTAATCCTTACAGAAAATAAATTTTACAGTAAGTGAATTTCCTACCTCCTTCCATCATACCTGTGTCTTCTTAATTATCTTACTTTTCTGAATGCTGAGATACATCAATTAGTAGAAAAGGTAAAGTTTGTCCCAACCACACAGATACAACAAATACATTTTAATAGTACCTTGAATAAAAATATGTCAGGAAGAAAACATTGGAGAAAACATCTTAAAAGACTAGAAATATTCGGAAGTGAAAGAGAGTAAAATGGTTCAAGAGAAAATTGTGACAAGACTTCAAATACTAGACAATCTATAAGAATGCAGAAAACTGAAGGAAGAGGAAAAAGAGCTATCCATTAGGAGTAGTAGGAATACTTAGAAAAGAACAGTGGTAGCCAAAAACAATCTTTGCTGGTATATAAATTGAGAAGTGTGGGAATTAAAGAAGATAAGGAGAAAAGAAACACACAAAAAAAACCTCAAAAAGAAAACAAAACAAAACAAAACAAAAAAACCCCACAAAAAAAACCCCCTAACACCTTGAGCAAAAGTCACAACATAAAAAAAGAACAGAGAGGAAAATGCAGAATATTTAATAGAGTGAATAGCTGTCTAACAGTAAAAAGAAAGGACATCTCAAATAAACCTGAGAACAATTTGTCATTCTGCTTCCCAATTTTCACAGAACAGTTTTGTTTAAACTTGTATCCCTTCTCAAAAGCCCAGCTAACAATCTGTTTCCTGCAAGTGAAACAAATCTTCATTATCCTCTATAAAAAATACTAGAATACACCTGCCAGGTGTTGTGTGCAGTGATTTTTGGAAATCGATTCTGGGGAATGCCTATGAGCAAAGAAGTACCTAAGTTTTTTTGGCATTTCTGTTTTTCAAAAACCACTTAGTAATACAGTCAGATTCCAACATTGGCTCAGAAGTCCATCATACCAACAAGAAGACAAGTTGAAGAAGGCACACGAACAAAACAAGAATTCATTTTTTGTACATCTTGTTGTTGCTCCTCTGCACTGCTTTTGAAGAAGAAAAAGTAATGCTTGCATTATGGCTTAGGAGTGTTTACTTCATAGCATGATCTGTCTGTCACAGAAATTGTGCATGAAAATGACAGAAGTGAGGTTTGAGAAAATGGTGTTTTATTCCCATTATGCCCAGCAAGGACTGCCTGATTGGAACATCAGGAAACATCGGGAGCTTATTTTACCTTGTATTGCACAGGCCATGGATTACCAGGGTAACCTGCATTACTTGAAATGAATCCATCAAACTTTAGTGAATTGAGGGGAATTAGATACCTGTCAGAGGTTCTTTTAAAAATTTCAGTCTGGGAATCAAACCATATTAAACTGATATAAATAAAGTGAAGGGACCATAAAAACAATTGCTTAAAATAATAGTAACATAAATTTTAAAATTTTTTTGCTTGCATTTTAATATCACTTGCATTTTTTTTTTCAATTCTAGTATCCCCTTTTCTTTTTTTTTATCCTTTTAATCACCTTTATGCCTGTAGCCTCTCAAGCCCAAAGAATCACTGATAAAATCTACTGACTTTGGCCAAGACACTTTTACAGATGGCCACATTCCACTAGGCATTGAATATGCATGTAATAAATGTCTATTTCTATATTAAGTAGCTTAACATTCAACATCTACTGAAGTTCTATTTGCACTGAAATGTTCAGAAATCAGCTCAGACTACATGCTTAGAACAGTGAAGTTACCAAACATACTGCATTTTTCTTTTAAAGTGATAAATGTTCTTGCTTCACACTTTATTTCCTACACCTAGGAAGGTATATGTCCGTTGGCTGTCAATTCCTGCGCAGTTTTCTCTGATACAGTGCTTTTAAAGAATGGTCACGTGCTATGTTTTGCATTTACTATTATATCTCTTTTATGTTTCTAGCTGGACTTAGAGGTTATATGGAATGTTTCTGTTTGGATTAGTACATCTTTCAAAATGGAATTATCAGGAATGGTAAGATCTGTCTGTAGATCTTAACTCTACAAAGGAATCTGAATTTTGTAAAACCTTGAGGATTCACTGCAGCTATTCTCGAAATTAGAAACTGCCTGAACAGAACAGCTTACACTGTTTGGGTCTCACATTTAGCCAGGGTCTGTATAATTTCCTAAAAATATCCTTCTTTTGAATTTTTTTTTCTTCTTCAAAGACAACCTTGTACACCTATAGAAGCATTCATTGAGAATGAGCCCAATTCAGTAACATTAGCCCCAAAAATCAGACTAAAATGAGAATCTGATTAGTGCCTTTTTAAAAATTTTATTTAATTTTATAATATTCATCTAGATTTCTATAGTAGTGGAATAATAGTGCCTATTAGAAATCATGAATTAGAAGTCACAGAAGTTATTAGTAGGCAGTTAATTAGCACATCAACATTAAAGCTGATTTATTCTGTGAGGAGTTTCCATTTTGACGGCTTCATCGGTCTCAAAATGGAAACATCCCTACAGAATAAATCAGATTGTTCCCTTGCTGTGGCAATGGAGCTCTATAGATGAAAACAGGTTATCACTCAGCTAGTTAGCTAAAGTGCTTTGTAGCACTATGGACATAGCAGAGAACTCATTAAGAGCTGATTAACTTGCTAGTCCATACTACACATTCTCCTAATCTTGCTGCTAGCAGGATTTGAAATTGTCCAGGTTTGTTTCCCATCAGCTATGTTGTAACATCTGTGTAGGTGTACCTTACCTGGAGAAATGGATTTTTTTACTTCTATAATAAATTCAAAATTGTTTGAAGAAAACATGTATACTAAATAAATGAATAATAAGTATTTTTGGTTTGTGTTTCTACTCCCACTTCCTATAAATGTAATTTTTAGAAAAGGAATGTTTTCCAACATAAGTTTGAAACTTAAAGCATAGCTGTACAATAAAAAGGATGAACTAATCTTTTAACAACAGAAGAGTAACATTAGCAGATAGAACAGAAAGCACTTCAGTTCTTTAGACTCTTAGTTGTCAACACTTCATTACTCCAAGCACCAGGCATCACAGTGATTTTGTCATTGAAAATTCCTCAGTTTGGGATAACAAACAAAAATATTGGCCTGGGCTCTGTGTTCATGTTCAGCATTGTCATAATCTTTCAAGGGGGTCTGATTACTTATGCATTCTGTGGAGTGCTTAATGGCATCTCTTGGCAGTGCTCTTGCTGGCCCCTCACTAGGCACAGAGAAGCTGCTTACAGGACATTTTTCAAGGGTATGCTACCTGAGATGCTTTCAGAGCAAGATGACAGTAAAGGATTTTTGTGTTTGTATATTCTTTTCAAGGAGGAGGAAAATTATTTGATTGAATGAAATAGTACTAGTGACTACTATGGTTCTAGACTTTAACCTCAGGAAGATTTTACAATAACTGACATATGGTACTGGGGTGGGGTGGGTTGAGGGGGTGGCAATGAAGCAACAGCATCTCAGTAAATGACTCGGGCCTTTTACCTAATACAAAAGTATTTCCATGCAAGACTGAAAGAGACTGGAATTTTGGAGGAAATTTCCATATGTCCAAGGGACAAAATCAAACTTTTTTTTTTTTT
>VZRO01006712.1:825734-925269 GCA_013397915.1 Daphoenositta chrysoptera
CTACAAAATGACATCATCAAAAGGCCCTTAGCAATTAGAGACAATAAAAGATTTAGGCACTTGCAGGTGTATAACTACCTGTTCAGTCCATGAAGAATAGAGCAAAACCTGAAGCTACATTAATGGGTTTACAGTACAGGGTGTGTAAAGAACAGTCTCAAAACCACTGAAGAAGGCAGTCAGATAGGTAACAGGAAATTCTCTTAGACTTAAATGCCTAAATCAGGATTGCACAGACAAAAATTTTTTAATTTAGGATTTCAAGAAATTGAACGTAGCTTGAGCTAGGTTTTTTATCTGTTTCAAAATATGGCTGCTCAAAGAACCATTCTGTCAATGTTCATGGCACCTACATTTCGCATAATAGTTCAGAGGTTTTGAACACCCTCAGGAAGCTGGAAGTACAAGATTCAGCCTGTTTTCAGCCTAAGCTTCAAAGCCATATTTCCTATTTTCAAGTTTAACTTCTATTAAGGAAGTGAGAAACAGAACTACTTTCCCAATGACTTCTATCTTTTGGTTGTTTGATGTGAAATTTATAAACTACGATGGAAACAGGACTCTTGATTTGTCCCACTTCTTATAATTTCATACCTTTTAAAAATAAAGCCACTGTGACTTTTTTGGTGGAGTATGTAAATTTTAGAGGAAGTTTCTTATCTTTGTTCTTTTTGCTGTGCAGCGTTAGTAGCTTTGCCTAGAAAGTACAAACAACCAAGGCTCAGAAACTTTCAGCTGCATCTGTCTAACCCATATCTGTATAGTCCTTTCCTTTATAAAAAATTAGCAGAGAAAAAAAATCAATCTAAAGGCTACGAATGAACAACTTTATTAGTTTGTATAAGTGCAACAACAGATAAGAAATCTTTGTTGCGAGATAAAGTGATTAAAAACGAAATAGAAAAATGCAAGCCAGGTAGTAATGGAAAAATCTTCATTAAAATAATTAGAGCATGAAGAATAAGGGTTTCTGTTTAAAAAAGAAAATATGCTCTTAATGTCTAAGTCGTACTCTTATAGAAAGAAAGTTTGTAAGAAATTTCACTATTTACTTTATAGCTACCTGTTTAAAAAAAAAAAATAAGAAAGATTATGTTGTAAACCCTATGTCAAGATGTTTACAAAAAAACTATGGATAAAGAAAATATGGTGAAAGATGATATATTTTTCTTCTTACTATGGAATATTTTGTGGAAAAAGATTTCCTAACTGTCATGTTTCTTTTAGTTGTTTATTTACAATGGTTTAAGAAAATTCATTTGAAATACACTTCCATTTATGAAAAGTAGTTCTCTACCAATCCTATGAATTATTTTGAGTGTTTGCACACTCTATTTACTTATTAACTTTATGTTAGAGAAAAAAATGATATATCACAGTGCCAGGAAGACAGATGTATTTGGTAGTTCATGAGCAAAGAGAATATATTTTAGCGTGTCCTAAATTTCCTAGCTGAAATTCTAGGGAAAAACCTTATTAAAAACTTCCTATTTTGACGTAAAAGAAGAGTAAGATTAAAGTCTTTAGTACTAAAGTCTTACTTGGGTATTATTTTAAAATAAACCCCAGAAAGATGGATTTATATTCACCAAAAATACACATAATTCTGTGTTTAAACTGCAGTCATATAATTCTGCAATCATTAAACTACAGCAGAACTAATCATGAGAGCTGAAAATGATGCAAGGGATTAAGCACCTCAGTGAATCTGGCTTTAGGAAGGAGACATCTTTCTTTTTTAGAATTATACTCTCCTTTTAAGCTTCAAATCAACTTCTCTACAGTGTATTTTTGAGTAACTGTTCAGGTAAAACCTTTTTTTTATCTTCAGAAATGAACCAAATATTTTTATGAATTTATTATTTTAATGACATTTTTGTGTAAAAATTCATCTCTAACTTTTTCTTTTTTTTTCATTTTCACACATTTTAATTTGAAATACCATTAAAGTGCTGAACCATGCTAATGTGCAAAAAAATTCTTACTAGTCTTGCTACTTGTGTTGATTTCTAATTTTGGGGCGGGGGGGGGCGGTTTGGTTCATTGAGAAAATGCATCTCTAAAATGTAGTTTGACTATGAGACTAAAAAAGACATGAGCCAAAATGAAATTAACACCTGAACAAATTCCTCCAGATCATGGCAGTGAATCAGTAAATCTAATGAGGCTTCAAAATAAATTAACAAACATTTTCATTGTACAAGACACCCCCATAACTATCGAGGCATCAAATCATTAGAACCACATAAAATTGAGTTCAAATCTTATTAACTCCTTGGCAGATGCCACATCTAATGTTTCTACTCCTGCCAAAACATAAAAAGAAAACAAGTTTGGTTTGGAATATAAAAAGCATAAAATACTACACTTATTCCATTATTATTGCAGTTAATGGAAAAATTAAATGGATCAAGATGCACGGTAGTGACACTAAAACTGTTTTTTGAAATGTTAGTGGTGATATCCATTTGGCAAATGGAGCAAAGTAGAGATTTTGGGGAAAGTAAAGTTAAGAGATCTTCCAAGAAAACAGATATTAAAACATTTACATTCCAAACTCTTAAAAAGAAAAAAAGAAATCAGAAAGTATCTAGAAGAATCAGCAGGAAATAGCAAATTTTTTAATCAAATATGATTAGAAGTACATTGCTTTTTTTTCACACCACGAGTTAGACAAGCATTAAATTTCCTAGGTTAGCACTTGGTGAACATAGTTTTTATCTTGCACTAGTGAGAGTTCTCCATTTGATCTAGCGTACTACCAGCAATGCCTGTAAAGTTTCTTGATCTTGGAAAATTGCCGAAGCAGGAGTGTTCCACAGTCAGTTGTAGAACAAAACCTGCAGTAAAACTAATCCCAAATTTGGGCTAGATTTACCTAACAATATGTCTAAAGAACTGATTTTTAGTTTAGGAAATTGTATATATTCGTGATTTGTGTAAGAAAACCATGGGAAATTCATAGATCTTTGTTTGGATTTGGGGTGTATATATATATATATATTTATCTATTGTTTATCTATTTATTTACATTAAACCAGGAACTTAAAATACTAACAAAATCTCATGGATGTGTATTTAACTAGATAAAAGATTTGGTTCTATTGTCTGGATAGAAAGTGTTGAGTTTCACATATCTCTAAGCAGTTGTGTAATTTTCTTCTACTGTGAAGATATTGGAGTTCTATGGAAAATTGTGTATACAATAAAAATAAAACTGCTGAAGTGTATCCCTGCCCCCAAATGAAAAATTCTTTGTGGTGCCACCTACAGTGAAAGAAGAAAATGTTCAAAGTGAAAACTAATTTTTCTTCTGTCACCAAAACATGACATCACATATTACAGACCTAATACCTCAAAAGAGTCCAACTCAAAACTTTCAGGGATCCCTCTGCTGATTGCACTGGGTTTTGGACTGGGCCCCTAGTATGGCTCATCCTGGTGTGGATGCTCTACTGTGGACTATATATCACACTGTCAGATTTACTTACACAATTTCGAGTTACTCAGTGGCAGTACAGGCGAAAGAAATTCAGAACAGAAATAGAAAGCAATTCTGTAACTGATTGAATACATTATTTGGGTGAAAGGCCCAAGACATGGTGATTTTGTTNTTATATGATGAAATATATATTACATATTGCCTGCTACAAATTTTATATTATATATATATAAATGTAACTAAACTGTTGACATTTGAATGAAGTAGATATTTTTATTACACATTTATTCTGCTTTAGTAATGGTTTTTATGAACTGCTAAAGTTCCTTAAGCTTTGCAATACAGGTGTTGTTTTTATATAAGATCAGCATAGTAACATTTATTTAACTGATGTAACTACCAGTTGAACTACTTTTGGTTTTGTAGGGAAAAATATGAAGGTGCTAGATTAATAACTTTGGAATAATATACCAAAGCATCCTCATTAACAACCTGATAAAGAACAGCCTAAATAACTGGATAACTAGAGGTGTGAAAAAAATCTAGCTCAACTATCAATCTCAAATGGTTGTGAACAGTGGTACAAAGTCCATCTGGAGGCTGGGCACTAGTGATGTGTTTCAGGGGTTTATACTGGGGCAAATACTGCTTAAATCTTCATTAGCAACCAGGATGTTAGGATAGTGGATACTCAGAAAATCTGCAGAGAACACAAAACTGGGAGGAGTGGTTGATAATGTCACATAGTTATGCTGCTATTCAGAAGGACATGAAAAGGCTGAAGAAATGATCAGATGGGAGCCTTGTCAGGTTCAACAACCAGAAAAGTCAAGTCCTACACCAAGGATGAATAACCCTGTGGTGGGAAAGCAACTCTGAAAAGGACTTGGATTCACCATGGACCATTTACTAGAAATGTGTTCTTACATAGAAGAAGGCCAACAGCATCCTGAGCTTCATTAGGAAGACAAGTGTCACAAGAAGGNGTTTATCTATTTATTTACATTAAACCAGGAACTTAAAATACTAACAAAATCTCATGGATGTGTATTTAACTAGATAAAAGATTTGGTTCTATTGTCTGGATAGAAAGTGTTGAGTTTCACATATCTCTAAGCAGTTGTGTAATTTTCTTCTACTGTGAAGATATTGGAGTTCTATGGAAAATTGTGTATACAATAAAAATAAAACTGCTGAAGTGTATCCCTGCCCCCAAATGAAAAATTCTTTGTGGTGCCACCTACAGTGAAAGAAGAAAATGTTCAAAGTGAAAACTAATTTTTCTTCTGTCACCAAAACATGACATCACATATTACAGACCTAATACCTCAAAAGAGTCCAACTCAAAACTTTCAGGGATCCCTCTGCTGATTGCACTGGGTTTTGGACTGGGCCCCTAGTATGGCTCATCCTGGTGTGGATGCTCTACTGTGGACTATATATCACACTGTCAGATTTACTTACACAATTTCGAGTTACTCAGTGGCAGTACAGGCGAAAGAAATTCAGAACAGAAATAGAAAGCAATTCTGTAACTGATTGAATACATTATTTGGGTGAAAGGCCCAAGACATGGTGATTTTGTTTGTGACTTTGTATTTCCTTTTCACCAGTTTTCACATTGATATTTACACTGGAGGGGTTTTTAAAAAAAAAAAAAAATCTATGAAATATATATGGTATANTATACCAAAGCATCCTCATTAACAACCTGATAAAGAACAGCCTAAATAACTGGATAACTAGAGGTGTGAAAAAAATCTAGCTCAACTATCAATCTCAAATGGTTGTGAACAGTGGTACAAAGTCCATCTGGAGGCTGGGCACTAGTGATGTGTTTCAGGGGTTTATACTGGGGCAAATACTGCTTAAATCTTCATTAGCAACCAGGATGTTAGGATAGTGGATACTCAGAAAATCTGCAGAGAACACAAAACTGGGAGGAGTGGTTGATAATGTCACATAGTTATGCTGCTATTCAGAAGGACATGAAAAGGCTGAAGAAATGATCAGATGGGAGCCTTGTCAGGTTCAACAACCAGAAAAGTCAAGTCCTACACCAAGGATGAATAACCCTGTGGTGGGAAAGCAACTCTGAAAAGGACTTGGATTCACCATGGACCATTTACTAGAAATGTGTTCTTACATAGAAGAAGGCCAACAGCATCCTGAGCTTCATTAGGAAGACAAGTGTCACAAGAAGGTGGAGAGAGGTGATCCTTCTTGTCTACTCAGCACTGATCAGATCAGCAGCGTGGCCGGTTCCAGGTTCATGGTCATACCTGAGCGAGTCCAGGGAAGATCCATGATAATGAAAAGGTTTTGGAGCATCAGTCATCTGAGAAATGACTGGAACCTTTTGGTTGGAAGGCTTGGGGGGACCTCATCAATGCATAGGAATTTCTTAGCAGGAAGGATGTACAACACTGAAACAGGCTGTCCAGACACCAGCTGTCTCTGTCCTTGGAGATATTAAAAAACCCAACAACAGCCACCTGCTCTAGGTCACTCTGCTTTGCCCAGGAGAGCTGCAACAGGGGATCTCCTGTGAAGCCTTCCAACCCCAACCTTCCTGTGACTCTGTGGACTTGCAAAGATCACATATAGTTCAAAGTGAGCCTTGGTGATTTGTGTCTGGATTCTTGAACCAAAAGATCATTGAAATAATCAATTTTATTTGCATATTTTATACTAAATATCCTCTCTTAACTACAAGATCTAATCTGTCTGGGTCAGCAACTGTTATGTTTTAGCTATTTGAAAATGGTACCAAATGAAGAAAAGGTATTTTGTGAAAGAATTGCCATTTTTACTCGAGCACTGCTCTCGATCCCAGGCATGTCTATAATCACAAAAATGACATTATAGTACTGAGAACAAATCAGACGAAGGCTTGTTTTCTCTTACCCTAGCTCTTCGTATGATACAGACAGCACAAAGAAAACATTACAGTGCTTGGGGCTTTTTCTCCCCATCTGTTTTCTCATGGAATTTAATTTTTTAAATACTGACTGTTACTTACTCAAGGTGCTGGCGCTGGGGCAGAGCCGGGGCTGCCGGGCCGGGCCCAGGCGGTGCCAGCGGCTGCAGCGGCCCCAGCGCAGGGCCCGGCTGAGCCCCTCAGCCACGGGCGGGCGGGCGAGAGCCCCGGGGAAAGCCTGGGCAAGGGAGGGCAAAACGCTGCCCGGCAGCCGGGGCTGAGCCCGGGGAGCCCTGCGGGAAACAGCCCTGACAGCCCCAGGGGACAGCGGCAGCGGGCACGGAGGCGGCAGAGACCCGGCAGGGATGGCCCTGCGGCCTGGCAGAGACCCCGGCGGGGCAGGGATTGCCTGCGGCTCCTGGGGACGCTCCAGGGAAACACCTGGGAAAAGTGTGAGGAGGAAGGAGCGGCAGAGAGGAGCTGCTATGGACCGACCGGAGCCCCACATCCCCCATCCCTCTGCTCCTGCTAACTCAGGGGCAGGGAGGTAGAGGAGTCAGAGACGAAGGAGTAAAGTCGAGCCTTGGAAAAGCGATGGGGTATGTAGGGGAAAGCATTTTAGTTCATGTCTGGTTTTCACCATTCAACTTTATTTTTAATTGACAATAAGTTAAATTAATAATCATAAGCCTCAATCTGTTTTGGCCATGATGGTAACTGCTAAGTGATCTCCCTGTTTTTACCTTGACCCAGGAGGTTTTTAGTGTTAAATTCTCCGTGTCCTGTTGAGAAGGAGTGTCATAGCAGCTATCTAGGTGTCTGGCTACCAGCTAACAACAACCCATAACAAACATTAAAATTACATCTTGAATAAAACTTTGCAGATAGTGGGTTTGGCTAGGGTAGAGTTAATTTCTTTCACAGTGCTGGTATGGGGCTGTGTTTTGGATTTGTGCTGAACACAGGGTTGATAATACAGAGATGTTTTTGCTATTGCTGAGCAGGGCTCACACAGAGCCGAGGCCTTTTCTGATTTTTGCACTGGCGTACTGGGGAGGAGACACAGACGGGATAGGTGATCCCAACTGGCCAAAGGAATATTCCAGACCATGTGACATCATGCTCTGTATATAAAGTGGGGGAAAGAAGGAGAAAGCGGAGGACATTTGGAGTGGTTGTCTTCGAAAGTTACTGTTACATGTAGGGCTCTGATCTCCTGGACATGACTGAGCACCTGCCTGCCCTTGGGAAGAAGCGAATTGTTCTTCTTCGTGTGCATGCACAGCTTTTCCTTTCCTATTAAACTGCTCAACCAGCATCAACTGAGGTAACTAAGGAGTGAATCTTGCTACTTCACTTTCGCCCCTTAACAAATCAGATCAGCAAATTGTGTTATGGAAATTAGGAAATATCAGTCCAAAATTATTTTGCAAAACTTTGCCTGAAAAGATCATCTTTATTCCCCAAAGAATTTTTCAGCAGAGAACGCATATGTGAAAGCCAATCTATAGCTTGACCTTAGAACAGAGCTGATGTCTTAGTCTAATCTGCAGATACCAGATCTGCAGAGGCAGATACCAGAAGGATAACAGAGTTTACACTAAAGCAGCTGAAAAGCATGTCTAGTTCAGAGATAGTCCCCACTAGCAGAAATGGTGAACTTAAAAAATGGGTAGATGCAGAAAAAGAAAACAGCTGAAATCTTCAAATAATTTTCAATAGTTCAATAAAGCTTGTCTCCCAGATGAGTCTTCTCATCTCATTAAAGAACAAGAAGATTCATTTAAACTTCTAGCATTTTAGCACTTGGTTTTTTTAGTAAAGGAAACCTCCTGAAAGAGGCCATACTACAAAAATAGCTGGTAAATATATAGTGAATGCTTTAAAATGGAGATAGGAGACATATAATACACACCTTGTAAAGATACTTCTTGAAAGGTGGGTAGCGCAATAAGGTTTGAAAGAAGATAAAAAAGAGCACTTTAGAAATATAAAGACATAAAATATAATTAAAACTGAAAAAAATTATTGTTTACAGTTTAAAAGGTTTTTTTATTATTATTTTACTTTTGCTCTGTTCTCTATGTCCGGAGTTTAACACTTCCTAGTTCCTGAGAAGTCATGCAAAAACTTTCTCTTGCTTTCAAAGCTTACTTCCTCTATGATTAGGCAATCTATTGACTCAAATATGTGAGGCTGAACACAGGACAATTGGTTTAGCAAGTGTAATTTATCCATTGACCATCTTTATCTAGCAGCATTTATGGTGAACTGTTGATTGAATTCCATTTATACCAAGTGAAAGGATTTTCTGTTGCAAAACTTTTTACAAACATGAAAACAGAGTAGCAAAGAGTGTCAGGGATTTTTTTTTAGTGGGTTTTGGGGTTTCTTGTCTTTCTTATTCTTAAATGTGCTTATATGGTTATTTAGAAAGACAGGATCTGATAGTTTCCATTGTAACATTTTGGGACAGCCAGCCAAGCAGGAAGGCCTTGTTCACCCATCTATACTTTTAACGCAATTCTACCTTCCACATCACTGGTACAGAATATATACAGACACAGACATGTGAAATGAAGATAAATATGTTTGAAAAGAAACAAATAAACCAACCCAAACCAAAGCAATAAAACCCAGACTCAACCAACTCTAACAGAGCTAGATAAAAATGATAAGTATCCTGTTGGGGAAACAATGTCAAGTAAGCTGAATCATTTTCTAAATGACACATATTCACCCATCCTTTAATAATTGAAAAATTTGGAAGTATTTCCTTTTTGTTTCATGATTATTGGTAACATATAGACTCACCCTCAGGGAAAGAACAGACATAAAGTGAATGTTGACCTTAATCAGCATTTAAGTGCTTGCTTTTAGTTTATAGTTTCATGTTAACACTGGGCAGTAGCTAGCTAGAGCTTCTGTACTTGTACTGGCTTTTTCAAAGACACAATTTCAAATGCCTGCTTGTAGCAGAAAACTAGGAGCTAATATTTAAGGCAGATTTCTTTTCCTACTCTAGCTGCCAGACATCAAACAGAACCTTTAATGCTGATACCAGACTTGCTTCTGAGATTTCCAAACTGCAGACATACAAAATAATTTTTTTGGATTTATTACCTCTGTAGAAACAAAAGCAGCTCCAGTTTAACAGTTTCATTTGCAATGCTTTGAATGATAAACAACCCTAAAAATAAGAAATAAGAACAGTGAATTTATTTCGATGAAAAGAGAGGTTACACTGTTGTTTATTAGATGGAAAACAAAGTCACAAAATGAAGTCAGACCAAAATGAGGTATGTCATGGACAAGTGTAACGTGCCCATCTCTAGAATGGTTTTGTATTAGATTCTGCTTTTGTTGTTACCTTTAGTAAGTTATTCTAATAACTTGTTAGCATATAATAGTAAGTTAATTGAACAATAAGTTATTCAATAACCTTTTCAAATTCTGGGATGAAAATACTGAGACTAGAAAGGAAAGGCTGAAATGGAAGACAATATGGTTTAAAAGGAATTTGGGATATGGGAAAAAAACCCAGACATATTTGCAGATATATTTGCAAAATTGCAGCATAAATCAAATTTCCAGAAATAAGAATAAACATAAGTGTGCCTGTCTGTTTTGGAAAGCACATTGCTGTTCATATGGTCCTTCTCGGTAATAGATTTGGAAGTTGCATAATATTTTGTAAGGTTCTCCTTTGGAAAAAAAAGGTGAAATGTTTTAAAATCTTGTAGGATTTCTAACTTGAGTTGTGCATTGCTCATCCAAGCATTGTTTTTCATTGTTTTTGATTTCACAACAGTAAGATTTCATTCAATTCTTCAATTCTGTGTCCACCTTCTGCACTGTCGATTTCTATTGTTAGAGTGGACTCATCGATAGGATGCAAAAAATAAAGAGAACTTATGATCTTGTTTTTCTTCTTTCATATTTTTTGGCCAGAGAAAAGGCAGGATATGTCCAAAATAACAGAATTTATTCATTCATTTGTCATTGTTATTAGTTTTTTAGCTCATGCACATACATGGTGCACCAAATCTAAGTCTGCAGACTGCACTGCTTCAAAGTACATATTTGTGAAGAGCTACACTCCCACTTAAAGTGCATCTTAGCACATTACTGTAAACATGAAGAGTGCTCAATCACCTCTATAAACTCATACTCCAACTGCAGAGTGAACACCTCTCTCAGCACTTTTCGAAACTTAGTTTCACTTGGATCAACAAAACCAAAAGCATAGTGTGACTAAGAATAATTTATATCTATCTAAGGTATGATTATCCTTGTAAGAAAAAGAAAAAAAAAAGAGAAAAAAAAAAAAAAAGAAACGGATGCAAGGAAGCACTCAGTCTGGCTGCAGCATTTTTATGAAATATTGAGTGTGCACTAATTTTTCAGGTGAAAGTTGTTAAACCTGAGTGCCTCAGGTCAACTAATTTTCAACAAACTCTCTAGAAAATGCCCATAATTGTATTTAGAGGCAATAGCTCAAAGGTGACTTTGTTTCTTCATAAATATGAGCATTATGCCTATGCAGTGAATTAGAGGACAAGTTTTTCCCTAACAGAAAATTTTCTGAAGTACCGTGGGCAGAGATAGTATTTGCTAGTATTAAAATTTTCAATGCTCAATAAATAATTATATGAAAAATTCTTATAACTTTTAAAATATTTTATCTTTTAATTTATCTTTTATCTAAACACTGTAGTTGTAGGCAGCACTACGTACTGTATTATTACCATATAATAGACACAATATTCCCTCTCTGTATATAAATAGATAAGGACAGAGACATATTCAGCAACACAAAACCCCATATGATTAACTGTCAAGATTCATTACCTACTGCTGATAAAGTCCAGCCTTCTAGAGAGAGCTGAACTCCTGTTTCGCTGCTCCTTTACTGCATATTTTTCAACAATCAAACAGGTCTTCACAACTGACAATGGTCAAAACCAAAACTGCAATAAGCTTCCAGTCCAGGACGAATACAAATGGTCAGAACATAAAATAAAAATGCATGTTCTTTTTCAGAAAATTCGTATTTTTTTTTTTCTGTTAATAGTTTTCATGATCTTCCAGCAAAAGTTTTTTGTTCATCATCTGGGATAAGCATTTGAGCACCAGGTCCTTGGATGTATTTACATGACTTCTAATCAATTCTACAACAGTTTGCAATTATAAATTGCTGACTTCTTCCTGGAAGTATTAGAAATTATGCTGATGAAGGAGTTAAAAATATTCTTAAACAGTGCTAAACCCTAGTGAAGAGAGAATAGCAGCTGACCAAAAAAGCTCATTACATCTCAGAGAATGCAGCTGTAAAGCTCCCATGAATTGCTAGAGACATGGAGACAATCATAAGATTGTTGTTATTCAGCCTGATTTAAGAAAAAATCACTTTATTTCAGCAGATAAAAACCTGAACTTACAGTATTTTTGTACGAAAATCTTTACCATCTCATGAACTATCTGTCTCACTCATCCTTATCCCTTATTTGAAATTTAAAATAATTTTAAATTTTTTGAGTTCATGTTCCGATCTGCTCACTTATAATCACAACCTCTATTGTTCCTTCTAGAAAAATGGACTTCTTCTGTACTTTGTAACTCTTGATTTAAAATTACTTCTTACTTGTACTGATTTGATGAAATTTGGGTCTCAAGATTTATGATGCAAAAGAGGGAGCAAATAGTCTGTGCAGGGTTTTACTGGGATAAAGTTAATTTTCTTCACAGTATGGGGCTATATTTCGGACTTGTGCTGAAAACAGTGTTGGTGACACATGGATGTTTTAATTGGGGCAGTGGTTGCATAGATTGAAGGCCTTTTCTGCTTGTCACACCTGACCCCAGCGACCAAAGGGATATTCCATACTGTGTGGCATCACGCTCTGAACATAAAGAGGGGGGAAGAAGGAGGAAGAGGGGGGATGTTCACAGTGATACCATTTGTCATCCCAAGCAACCATGATGCATGATGGAGCCTGACTTTCCTGGAGATGGCTGCACACCTGCCAGCCCATGGGAAGTGGTGAGTGGATCACCTCATTTGCTTTGCTTTCCCTATTAAATTGGTTGTATCTCAGCCTATGGGTTCTCTCACTTTTACATTCCATTTCTTTCCCCTTTCCCACCAAGGGAGTGTGAACAAGCAGCTGTGTGGTACTTTATTAGCTGGGGTTAAACCATGACAAGAACCTTTAAGAAGATTTTCAAGCACCCAAAGGATGTAAATGTGAAGTACCAAGAAATTCTTCAGAGTTCTACAGAGCAGGATACTATATAGAGAACACTACAGTAAAATTCATCCCCCTCCAAAATAAACTCTAACTCCCAAACCCCAGATACTATTGGAAAACGTTCTCCTAAAATGAAAAATAAAACCTTGGAACATTTAAAGCTTCATTACAGAGAGCAATGTGCACTAAGAAGGTCTCTACTACAGCTAATATATATTCAAGCACAACTTCTAAGCTGAGCATCTGACATAAATTTTAATAAGTAACTAGTTGCTCTGAGTAACTGTGCTTTTTAAGCATTTTCTTTAAATTCATAAAGAGAATTCCTTGGAACCCTGGGATTAGTACACTTAAAATTGTTTACAAACACTAATATCATTATAGAGAACAAATATGTTTCTTTTACAAATCTATATAGATATCTTTATTTCCACTTGTCCATTCTTTAGCAATGTCCTTGAAAATTTCATAGAAAAATCAGATTATTGGTAGAAAATTATTCTTTCTTTACATTATCTGAAATATGTAGCTGAAGATGCCTTTACTACAATAAATCTTATCTGTTTACTGAAGTGATCAGAATTTTACCCTTTTTTCAGTGGATGGGCAGCCGGCCTTCCAAAATAAACACTGCTGTGAAATGGCTGAAATCACATTGATTTATATGAGACAACTCATGGGCTTAAGTGAATCTAGGCATCATCTATATATGGCATCTTCCAGACACCTATTGAGTTGGGAACAATTTCAGCTGGACTTGTACAAAGGCCCTAGTTAGGGAGCTTTTCTTTTGACTAAGGAAATTTTATATTTCTACTTAGTTTATAAAGAAAGGATGTTTCTCAGGAAGCATGTAAATCAAAACATTTCTTTATGCTTCTCACATCATGGGCAATTATGTTTGTATTTCTGCAGTTAAAGGCAGTAACCAAGTTGATTTTTTTTTCAGGACAGTTTTAGAATTTTTAACTTTGCTCTTTTACATACAGGTTTTTTTCTTGCTCTTTGATTCAACTCTTACCTCAGTGGAAGGAAACATTCATGTCTTTACTGGACCCTTCTCTTCCTTCACCAAAAAACTCTCATGGTTATGGTCCTATCCTGGAGTTTAAAGGATGTAGTTTGAACACACTTGGAGGCATGGACATTTAAATACTTCTCTTATTTCCTAGAAAAATTCCCTAACAACTAAACTATTACACAAAAGTTCAGAATTGCACACTTCTCTAACAGTGCCTGAAAGTTAAGACAGATTTAAAACATTTTCATGAGGAAATCAATCATGTCAGTTTATGTTAGAGGTGATTTATTAGCACCTAATACAGACTGAGCCCCAAAACAGAGGAAAAATTAAAGGAATAGTATTTTTTTATCTCATTGATGTGAAAAACTGATGTGAATGTCAAACACTTTAGTATTGTTGAGGCTGTGGCTATTCTGAGCATATTTCTGAAGCAGTTTTAGAAATTCTCTGAAAAAAAGGACTTAGCTGTGAAAAATAAGATAGTATAAAAACATTTTGGAATCAAGAGTTTTTGGGGTCATCGTTTGAGTATCAAGTACTTGAATCATGTCTCAATCTCACTTTAAGCATTCAAAATCTTTACTATACTATAGAAACTACCTCAGTCCAATCATTGTTCATAATTTAGTTATTTAAATTTTTCCTGTCTTTTGGGGGGTCTTAGATTTGACTTTTTAGTACAGTCACACTGCTGGTCTTCTAATTGAGGCGTTGTATTGGTTTGAAAACAAACCAGTGGGAGATTGTAAATCAGAATAAAATTCAATAGGAAAAAAATTTAAAAATAAGTGAAATAATACAAGGAAAAGCACTGACAAAGTCAGATACAACCTGACACCCTGTTGGGGTGGTGGTAGCAGTCCAAACGTAGTAGCTCAGTTGAAGTGGTGATTCAGCAGTCTGGTCTCCAGCTGAAAAGTCCAGTGGTAGCTCTTGTCCTCTGGGAAGCCAGTAGACAGGGCTCCCGTGGTGTTTGCAATCTCACCTTATATCCAGGATGGAATGCTTGTCTCCTCCCTCTGGGCGGAGCATCCCACAATGGGATGATGTAATGTTGCCAGTCATGTGGTAAGGCCTTGATTGGCCATTAACACAATATTGTTCGGAATGGGTTATGTATGAGTCATGTGGCAAGACCCACTAACAGACGATAGTCCAGAGGGTGGAGGCAAGCAACACCACCCACCTGGTGTCAACAGTTCATGTAGATGGTAATAGAATAAACTGCAACCCAGGACAGGCGTATTGTCTGAAGTAAGGAATGAAGGTGTACTTTAATTATATTGGAAAGATTATAAAAATTTGGTTTCTTTTTCCATAGTAAATGCACTGAGAACCTAATTAACATGAAAATAATCTGTTTTCAGGATGAAATGGAGAATGTCTTGTGAACCAAAAACATCATTTAGTTAAAATGCAGATTAAAAGGGCATGATTTTAAAGATATCACGCTTTTTATTTCTAGAGACCAAAGGTAGAGATTAGATCATATTAAATTGCATAAAAATGTTAGTGTTCAGTGCTTTCTCCTGTGTTCAGTCTTTTAATCTGTTCTTATCCTTAAAGATAGTAATAATGAGAAATGTGATAATCATAAAACTTACTGTTTAAAAATTATGCCTTCTTATTCAGTGCACTACTTCTGGGATTATATCTACTCATTTTAATGACAAAAATAAGCTTTTACTGCTTTTTACTCTTTTTAGCACTGAAAAGTTAGAACAGAAAAGAGAAATTTAATCTTATTCTATAATGGTGATCATAAAAATTGTAAACTGAACTTTAGTCATAAGATTTGCTTTATTAGTTGCAGTACTCTCATCAGGAATGGAGAGAAACAGAATACTTGTAAAGTTGAATAAATTGTTTTGATAAAACTGAAGTCAATCAGGGAAGACCTTTTTTCTTTAATTAAAATACAGCTCAGGAAATACCAAGTATCTTCAGATTCTCGGAGACCTACTCCACATGTATCACAGAAGAACATCTTTCACAACACTGTGTACCTTAAGAACATAATGTAAAATCTTTCATGGTTTGAAGATGGAGTGACAGTCAGCAAAATATACGGTGCAGTATAGAAGGCTATTGAATAATGTTAGGAAAGTAATTAAAAACAGTATTCATCAGGTATATTTTGCACTTGAATCTAAAAGCTTATGAACAACTTAAAGCACACTTTTCTTCTCCAGTGAAATGTGTCATTGGTCATGAAAGAAGGAAAAAAAAAAACAATGAGTAAAAATCTGTATCTTTAGCCAGAATATAAAAACAGAGGACTACATCATACAATTTTCTTTTTTAGGAGGGACTTTATATAGGTAGTGATTATTTTTTCATATGCTCTGGAAAGCATACAAAATTAGCCATTTTTATGTAAAAAAGTATTACACTGCTCAGTAGATCAGCATTTAGTCTCCTGCTGCATCCCAAGGAACTCAGCTAGGGGTATTTTACCTCTATAAGCATAAGCTTGTAATTTTACTATTAAAATAGCCAGTTACTTGTCTGTGTTACATATACTTACTCAATTTTAAGGCAAATATAATACTAGAAAGCCTTAATTTCTTATTACTCAACAAGTTTTCAAAGGCTTTTATCTATCTATCTATCTATTTATCTATCTATCATCTATCTCTGTATCACCTATCTGTATATCATCTGTATGTGTATCATCTACATTTATCTATCTCTGTGTGTATTTCTCACAATGTTATCTGAGTGATCAAAAGCAGTTTAAATTGTGTCAAATTAAATGTGTTTGTGTCTTGTCTCATGGTAGTGGTCTTCATCAATCTTACTCAGTTATCAACAATGTTTTTCTTCTGATACATCTACAGATTCTCTTTGAGATACAGGCAGTGATTCACTAGGGAATGTGGGTTCCCATCCTTCACTTAATCAGGGACTTGCTGTTAAGCCAGTCAAGAAGGAGTGATGCCAAGCCTGTTTTCAAAGAGGCTTTTTCATTAAGAGGATTTGATGGAGAAAGACTGAATTAAAAAAAAAAAATGCAAATCAAAACAAAAAAACTTGGAGAACTTCAAGAAAGAGATGGAATGCAAAAATTATCCACAAGACATTCTTTGAAAACTGGAGCAAATGAAGCTGAAGACCCTGAGCAGCTGGGCAGGAAAAACTCAGAAATTAAGCAGCTAAGCAGCAAAAGGGTTACTTATTTTAATAAAAGCAATGAAGTTTTGCTTTCCTTTTTTCCCTCATCCAAACCTTATCAAATAAACGTCTATATACAGAACAGACTGTTGTGTTAAATACATATATCACATACATTCATATTCATATACAAATGCATCTATGCATTCTGTGTATATATGCAGTATAATCATTCCCTCACATCAGCAGAAGAGTCTAAAAGCAGGTCTCAGTGAGATTTTGACCATCCCAATTCTTTGCACTGTATGTCATTGTAGCAGCTTCATGAATTGAAGGAGAGATTTTACTTCAGGGCCAAGAGGATGAAATGTCTCCCACTGTAAGGATAGCTCAGAAAGCTCTCTCACAAGCTTCAAGGCAGTGCAGAGCAAACCTATAAACCCCAAAATTCCAGAAGGAGTGTCTGGATTTTTGCTTTACAGGTATATAAGTCTTTTTATATACACTTCTGGAAAACAATTTTTTTTTTTTAATCTAGGAAGGAGGCAACTAGCTGTTCTTTATGACTTGGTAGGGCTTTAAAATGAAAATATTTTCACTTTCCCAAGTGAAAGAGCAGTGAAGTTTTAACCTTATACTAAAAGAAAGACTGTCACTAACAAAGCCACTCCTTCTGACCTTAATTTTCCCCTTCCTGCAGATCACCCAGTGCTATCATGGCCCAATTATGCTTCACTTCTAAGATCTGACAGAATTACAGCACTTGATGACAAGATTACACTCTGTATTTTTTCTCTAATTAGCATGTATCAAAGTATCCAGAGTCCTTTTGATTTCATACTTTGACTGATGATAAGTCTGTATTTATCTCTTATGTATAATACTGAGGATCTGCACTTCTTAGCCAGGATGCCAAGTTGCCAACTGTAACCACAAGGTTGGTAGTTCCTCCTACAGTGCTCATTGACTCCTATCCCTTCTGTCCTTGTTTAGAATGAAGGTGATTAGACTGACCACACTCACACAACTTCACTTACCTTCAGTAGTCAAACAAAATGGCTTTATATTTTGTTCAAAGACTGAAGATCATCGCTTTCTTCAGGTATGACTGGATAGCAATCTTTTACTTTTGTGTTATATGTATGAAAGAAAGGATGAAATAGCGAAAATCTTCAATTTGAAATTCCACTAAGAGAGCAGAGGTATCTTCTGATAATTTACCATTTATAAGCCATATGGAAATAAAAAAAATAAAATCAACTATTCTCCCTTACCTTCTTGATTTTGTGTATACTTGGACATATTAAGCAACACTTCAAACAGGAAGGATAAGAACAATATATTTCTATGATCGAATACAGAACACTCAATATTTATAAAGAATAAGGTCAAAAGAAAAATCAAATTTATTTTCTTGTGCCTGTGCATCTGCCAAAATAATTGCAACTGGGTCAAGCCAAAATTACTTACTTGTTTTTCTCTGGAAGACTGGTCTTCTTTTGGAGCTAAAGAAAAAAAAAATCACAAATCACCAACCTTATAAAGCTTAATAAAGAAAAGTGCCAGATTCTGTACCTGGAATGAAGCAAACCTGTATGTTCGTACATACATCTCGGAATGAGGAGATGATGAGCAGCACCACAGAAACAGACCTCTAGGTCATTGTCAGTGGCAAGTAGAATGCGAGTCAGCAGTGTCCTTGCAGCCAGGAGGGCCAGCCCTATCCTGAGTGGCATCAGGCCACTTGAGGAATATATTGTCCCACTCTACTCTCGCTGGTGCAGCTGCATTGTAAGTGCTGTGTGCAGTTTTGGATGCTGCAATACGAAAAAGATATAAAGCTACTGGAGAATACCCAAAGCAGGGCTACGAAGATGGTGAAAGGGCTAGAGAGGAAGCCATAGGAAGAGTGGCTGAGGTTCAGCCTGGAGAAGAGGAGACTAAAGGGAGAACTCATTGCAGTCTTCAACTTCCCAACAAGAGGAATAGGAGGGGGAGAAACTGATCTCTTCATTCTGGTGACCAGTGAAAAATCCCAAGGGGATGGCCTGACCCTTGCGTCTAGGGGTGTTTAAGTTGGACATTCAGAAAAGGTTCTTCACCCAGAGGGTGTTTGGGCACTGGAACAGGCTCCCCAGGGAAGTGGTCACAGCACCAAACCGGAGAGAGGTCAAGAAGCGTTTGGACAATGCTCCCAGGCACATGGTGTGACTCTTGGGGTTGTTCTCTGTAGGTCCAGGAGTTGGGCTTCAGTGATTTTTGTGGTTCCCCTCCAACTCTGAATATTCTATGACTCTTATTTGAAATAGAATGTTTTCTTTCTTTTATGGGTCCTTTAACTCCTGTCTTTAGCTTTTATTTTGGTTCATAAAATATATTTGAGGAAAGAGTGAAAGATCAGCATTGAATATGAAAGGACACTTCAAGATACATTTCGAAATACGTTGTGCAGTGTGTGGCTGACATTGAAAAATTTCCAATTTTAATGAATAAAGGGGAAAAATATGACAGTTTTCATAGTGGAATTTTCTACTCTCCGCTACACCACAATGAAGAAGGTAGATAAAGCTATTTAAAAGTAGCTATTAGAATCAGCCAACACCCATAAATTTTGAGCTCTTCATTGAGTTTAAGCCTAAGCAGGCATACAGGAACTGAAAATTAGTTGAGGTTACTAATCATGCACAGAAAAAAATCTACCATTAACTTGTGAGCACAGAGTAAAAAACTGTTTACTATTTTTGCTTATTTATGAGACCCTGTGGAGGATGAGTAATTTCTAAACTACTAGAGAATTTAAAAATGAGTTAAGGAGTTGCAAAGAGAGGAAGAAAGATTCTGTGGAATTATAGTCCAGAGAACCAAATTGCCATACCTAGAAAAATAGAAGCAAAATCTCTTTCTGTAAATAGCTGTTAAATAAAAAAGAGATTATTTAAAGTCAATATGGGTATCTAGAATAATTCAGGTCACAATAATCTACCTTTGTTTTACAATACCACAACATAATGGGTTTTTTTAGACATGAAAGATGCCATATATCTTGACTTTAATAAGGTTTTTGACACTGCCTCAGATATATTCTCATAGGCAGTCACTGGATGTTTCAAGAACAAACTAGACAAACATCAATCAGCAGTGACAAAAATATAGATCATTCTACTTTGGACTCTTCCTCTGAAGCCACTTTCAAGTCTGTGATTTTTAGTAAAATTGGCTTCCCATACTATTTGATATTTACTATTACTTCACCAGGTTCTTACATTATTTATTCATTAATCATGTGCATTTGGACATCATTACTTCAGGTCCAAAATCCCGATATTTAATGTCCATGTAAAGACAAAAGTAAATGTTTTAAATGCTCTTTTAGTTGCTGAGCCAGACAGACACACTTGCCATAGCAGTCAGGAGAGTCAGAATTGGGGTTTTTTATTTGTTTTGGTTTGGTTGTGTTTAGGTTTTATCTGCTTGCTTTTTCTTTAAATTTGCATTAAAGATATTATCTATTGATATGGGCCTTTAAAAAACACTTATATCAAAAGGGGTACATGAAATTAGGAAGAAATATTCTTACACATTAATGAAACATCAAGGAAATGTGCTACATTGATAACATCCAGGTTTCATACTCTTGAAAAAAGGGACAGGACTTCAAAAATTCAGCCATATGTTTAAAACAGAAATCTAAAGTTGTGAGGGAAAGGAAAATGAGAAATTAGACAGCTGGCTTGTCAATTAACATTCATGTCAAAGACAGAATTCTGTGATTTTTCATACAAAATGTTAGTTACTTGAAACAACTTGTGGAAAGGGTTTGTCTCTTTTGGGGGAGTGATAAATTCATTGGTTTTAATAACATGGGAAAAGAAGACTTAGAAACTATTAAAATTACTCATTTTGACCTTTACTTACATGAAGATGAAACACCTCCGCTTTTAAATGTATTTTGTTCCTGGTGAGAGGATGGTAGTTAAAAGACATAAGTGATGCTTGCAAAAAATTTAGTTTTAAACCTGATTTGCTTTTCCAGTCTCAAGAACTCTTTCTATGTTGAAAAACACTTTTGTATTTGGATCTGTTGTGTGCAACACCTGTATTTGCCACTAACAATCAAAAGGTACTTTTGCCTTCTTCAAGGAGCATTTGAAGTACAGGCCTTTAGAGCCTTTCAAGAATGTTCTCATTGTCAGATTGACTTTCACAGTTTAATTACTACAGAAAGACAGAATATATATCTGCTTTCTTGTTACTAGGACATAATTATAACTTAATATCTGCAAAAACTATCGCTTTAAATGAGGTAAAAATATAGGAGGCTACTCCTATTGGGATTGACATCCTGAATGCTATTACAAGTTGTACATACTGTATTGTGCAGACTAACAGGAGAAAACAGTCTTATACTGAAATGAAAAGGACATTTCTGAAGTACATTTTAAGCATTCCAAAGACAGTTCTGCTATGTTAGCATTGCCAAACTCATATTTTAATTGAGACTGATGTTAAACGAAGGGCTATTTAAAGGGAGAAAACTCCTGGCCTTGATCTGAACCCTTTACCAGGTATGAAAACCTGGAGAAATCCTGATTTCCTTATCCAAAAATACAACCGCCACACTGGCAAGGTAGCTCAAACAAGCAGCACACACGCTGCCAGGCTGTTTTGGGAGAGGGGTGAAGGGCACCAGCAGCCAGTGCCTTCTGGATGGGATACACTGCTTGCCAGCAGCGACATATGCTTTTGGTGATTGGCTCAAATCAAACCCGAGGGGTGACAGGCACTGGCATGGCAGCAGGCAGTGTCATGAGCTGCCTTTGTGACTGAGAGCCAACAGGTCCCTTCTGTCCTTTAATCTGAGTATAGGAAGAGTACAGGTTCAAGATGCTTGCTGAGCCAAGAGTCAAGATTCTGGCCAATAACCAATACAACTTTTGTTCTCCACGTTGGCCCAAGCCATAAATCATCACGTAATCTTTCAGGGAGAGAAAAAAAAAAAAATAAAGACAAGAAAAGATGTGTTTAATCCATGTCTTGAAAGTTTAATATTCTTTGAATTTTATTTTTCTAAGAATAATTTTGAAGACTATGAATGCTAAAGCTGGCTGAACCTTTGCATTTACTAGTCCAATGCAGATTGTTGCTTTTTCATTCATCTTCCTCAAAACACAATTTTGTCAGTGCACAGACATTTTAAAATGTCAGTTCTTTTCTCTTGCAATGTTGGGCTGTTTCAAACCGAGGCTTCCACATAAATAGGAGCTTGTAACAGAACTTGAACTAATGAGCACCGAACTTGCATATCACTTCGAGAAGGTGAAGAAACACAGAGAAGCTAAAAATGCTTTCACTGGAAGCTAAAAATGACTACTTTTCCATGTCTGTTCCTAAGTAGCTCACTGACTGAGCAGAAAAGGCTGGAGCATTGAATGCGGGGCAAGACAGCTTAGGACTTCTGAAGAGCTGTCACTTTTTTTGTCCTTTTTAGCAGACCAAGAATTATTTCAGCTGCATCTCAAAAGAAAAAAACAAAAATAACCACCAAATAAAAACTGCCTAAAGTAAACCAAATAGCTAGGGACTACCTAGATTTGAAGTTGTTTGGAATCTGTGGTGCAATCCTGCACACAATGCAAATTTTAATAAATAAGAACAAATTTCATGACCTATGGCATTCACAAAATTCATTCCTGACCAAATGAATATAAAGAAATAAGTCTGATCATTTACCAGATCTAGATGAATTTTTGTTTGTATGTTTTTTAGAGGAAAAGAATATAAATGTTACAGAGCATAAATAAGAATGTTAATTCAGTTGTTTTCCACTGGATTCGATTTGTCTCCTCCACAACATTTTTCTAGTGGCTGTTTTTTAAGTGCAGTAATAATAGAAGACTTACAAACACTTGGAGGTATGATCACTCACCCTAATATTTAAAATGGAAATAACTGACACAGTCTTTTTTGTAAAGTTTTCTATGGGTTAAATGTCAGGAAAGAAAAGTTCTTTGTGAAGACAAAGGAGGAAACATAAATATAAAATAATTTTGTGATCCATTTGTTGGATAAAAAAATAGAACTCTGCAGTAGTAAACCAGCTTTTTCTTTAAATCTCAGGTCAAAGATTTGGCAGGTATTATTTGATATCTCATGACAGTTGAGAAAATTTGATTGAACTCAGCAAATGTCATCAACATGGAGAAAGCCTTTTGTGATGTAGCAGTAGATCAATGAAAGCATAAATCACAATGAAAAAACCCAATTAATTTTAATCCATATATTTTGCAAATGTGATACTGGAAACATTGTGGAGAATGACACAGATACTGGAAACCTTGTAAATATACAGAAGCTTCCTAAAATTATATTCATACTGAGCTTTGTCACTAAAGCAAAAATGTCATACCATACTTTAGGTTTTACAAAACAACTGCACCTATTTGTTTTATGTTCAAAATCAATACAACAGCAGTCAGCACAAATATATATTTTTAAGGATAAACTTTGCTGCACAAACAGATTATAAATGTCCCAATATGATCAAAATTTCCTGTCTGTCTTTGTATTGTCATTATCTGTCACTGCTGCAAAGACCCAGAAACACTGCTGCCAGTGCTTGCTACCCATGCTAAATTGAGACATCCGAACCTGGAAACAGGATGGATCACAAATTATGTGAGACTGAGTTACCACTTACAAGCTATTTAATTTTTTAATGTCATCCAAAAGGAAAATTCATAGAAATTCTCTGTGGGCTAGGGAAATGTTTATCAATCACTAGAAAGCATTTAGCAATTTCTTGAATAAATAAATTTTCTAGAAGGCAGATTTCAAATGTGCTATGATTAGATTTGGCCCAATCAATCCATAAAAGCACTGTTCAAGTACAGGCACCCATGGTAGTGAAACGCAGGTCCCAGTCCATCATTCCCCTTTCTCTACATATCCTTATCCATATAGGCATGCATGCCTATCTTTTAGTTCTATAGGATATATTCTAGGTTTTTTTCTCAGCTTCATGCATCAAGAAAGAACTTGTCCTCCACTCTGATTGTCCTTTTGAAAAGGCACTGAAAACTGACAGAACATAACTGACCAAACCTGCTGTCTTTTAATTAGATCACTGCTCAAAGGAGCTTAACTGCAGCTTTTAGTAAACTAAACAAGTGCTTCGAAATCCAGATGAAGGTTTGGCTCTGTACAGAGAGGAATAACAAAGAATAAAAGTTGGTAAAAAACATGCAGAGACACACAAAATCAACAAAGAAAACTGTTCACACTGCATTCATTAATATGTGCAGAGTACACATTGTGTACACACAGATACTCTCTGAAGTTGACTTGGCATGTTTCCTTAAATTTTGTCTTGTTTCCATTGTCTTGGTGAGGGAAAACTCAATCAGTGTTTTGTTCTTTTATTGTTTGTACCTCTGCTAAAGTAAATTTGGAGAGCATAAACCTCACCGGATTCCCACAGGTGCTAATCAGGCCTTCTAGAGCTCTATCCTGAATCATTTCAGTTCAGTTCTGATTTACTACACTGCTTAAATGAAAAGTTAGCCAACAAAATCATCAATAACATGCATCTTAAAACATGAGGGAAAATAATGTCAGGTAAATAATCCCTTAGTATACTTGATAGAAGATTCAAAGTTTTAGGGATCAGTTGTGCAAAATATTTAAAAGGAATTGTTTAAATTAAAGATGGATAATAAAAAGATTGCATTCACTATGTAAACAGGATGCAAAGCTTTCTTTTTTTTCAGCCCCTCCAAGACCTCTCAACATTTTGTGCCCTTGTTCGTTGAATGAGAAGTGCCTGAAATTACTGGACAGTTAAGCAGAATTTCACACATTATTTGTATTCAAAGCTCAGCTTTCTTCTTGCAAGACAAGAAGCAGCAGCATCAGAAGAAGGTCAGTTGTCACATAAACATTACTTTTACAGTATCACCTAACAGCAGATGTGGACCATGACTTAAGTGCACTTGAGACTGGTCTTTTTGAGATACTGACATTTGTTTAAGTAAACAAAGGTTGATACATTTTGTCTGCTAGAGATAACACATCTCATATTTCAAATTCAGTGATTACCAAAATAAATTATTAAAGCATTTATTACCTATCAAAAATAAATCTTCTGTATTAGTAAGTACTTACAAACGATAGTGCTCCCTAAAGTTAAATATTATTGCCATTAAATGTTTATTTACTTTTGTAATAAAATATTAACTTTAACAACTTTTTTCCCAGTACTTTATTATTTCTTCCTAGCAACAGTCTTTATTGCTTTCTTTACACACCTAAAATAACCATGATATAAAAATAACAATCACTTAAGGGCTTCAACCTTTCAAAACTCTAAGCACTCAGGTATATCACATTCAAAACTTGTGCATTTCCTTTTTAAAACAGACAAAGTATATAAGAGAGACTGAAGAGGCCTACCAAGAAATTCTACCTCTGTGGGGAACCTATGCAGTCTGCCATTTTCTGTTTCTTTCTCTATAAATATGCTACTATGTCCTTTTTAAGCTTTTTAAGATCTTAGAAAATTAGTTATACATCTGAAAGATCCTATGGTTGTTTGTTATTGCAACAAAAATAAGCAAGAATAAAATTTTCTAATTATTAGGAAAATGAGAAAACATTAATTTTTGATCAGACTACACTGTGATTCTAAAAAAATACTTCTATAATTCAGGTAGTTTACTGAAAGTGAGAACAAGGAATGTCCAAACAAAGGTTGTCTCTCTCTCTCTTCTGTGTTTGATTGCACAGAAAGTAATTTTGCCTTATAACCTCAATGAAATTTATGTTTGCATGGTGGTAAATTCTAACAAGAAGCTTTAGGAACAACAAGAAGGAAAATTCTAAAAGCAGTGTAGAAGTAAATGCACGTTTATACAAGTGAATTACACTTGTGCAGTGACTCATGGTTGATACTACACACGATCAGAGTAAACAGAAGAAAATGGAAGAAAAGAATGTTAAGATATGTAATTTTTCATAATATCTCATTTTCCTGAGCAAGTCAAGTGCTCTAATCAGAAACTGTATTGACTGGATAAAACATTTTTATCAGAGACTTCATAAATTTGTTCATTAACATACAGAATTTTAATTTTCAAAAAATTTAAGTGTGAATGTATAGTGGCCTTCTAATTTAATCCAAGTTTATAGGAATATAAATCATAAAAAACTCAGAAAGGTAATACACTGCTCAAAGAGCTATGTAAGAAAAATAGACATGTATTTCTCCTTTGCTTTACATGTCAACGATCATTATTGTCAAATTACACTACCTTCCAATTAATTGAGAGGAATATAAATTTAAAATCACAGAATTTTGCATCTCCTTTTACAGGGCAATGATTACAATGTGTGAAACTCTTTTTTTTTATGAGACTTCTAAGATCCAACTCTTTGTTGTAGGTTCTTTCAATGTATAAATATGCTGCCTTCTGTGAAAAACTTACACTAAGCAAGAAAACAGTCTGAGGCACAAATTTTGTTTTCAATGTTATTCTGACAGCTTGGTCACAACAGATACTAGAGTGGGTTTAAAGTCCCCAGGGAATGTCTTCCCTCACCTATGGAAAGTTGAAATAGTAATGCATATTCTCTGTGTAGTGTAATCTTAGCTGGAAACTCACAGAGAAAACAAGAGCTTGTTGTTTTACTGAGGTTCTTAAAACAAAGAGTAAAGGAATATATATTCCTATTTAAACAACAAATCTGAAAAATTTTCTTGCAGTTCTCCTCAAAAAATACCAATCAAAATAATTAACCTCCAAATCCTGTACAGTAGTAATTCCAAAAGGATGTGGCTTGGTTCTTCAATTGCTTACTTCCTATGTCCTCTTTCAAACCTATTTTAGATAGACAATCAGGTGCATAACCTATATTTTTCTTCAGCCCTGCCCTGGATCTGTATATGATTAAGAAACCGAATTAGGAACTGAATGACCCAAAGTCTAAAATGGACTTTTGTTCTCCTTAAAGAAACCAGCTGAATGAATGATAGAAAGACATTGGATCTGTATTTTTTAATCAGTTTGAAGAATTTACACAAGACTAAGAAGCCAGTGTAGTAATGACTTTAGGCTGCGTTTGTGATTAATCTCCACAGACCAAAATATTTGGCTATAAATACATAAGAAAGATGGCTAGCAAAATACTTTTCTTTAATTGCTATTATCAATTACATGTTTGCAAATGTAATTATTTAAGCTCTTATCTAAGAAAGAAGTTGAACTTGACTTCAGAAAGCAAAAATTGTCAAAGAATAGTTGATACTAGATTTTTATATGTTCACATAAACCATACTTAAACAAAGTGCAAATTTATTTCAAAATCTTCCTTATGCATAATTTTAATGATTGCATTTAAAATTATCATAAAATATTGAAAAGTTCTGAGTCCGTCACCAAATTTACTTTCCTAACAGTAAAGCTTTTGCATTATTGATGATGATAACACATTCCATATCTACACTTCATACTCTGTTCCCCTCATTTGAACAGACCACTATTCTGCATATATATCTGCAGAATATATCCTGCTATTCTAAATTCTGGTCTGAATTTTCAATTATGTTAACACACAGAATAGGATATTAGCACTATTATTCGTCATAAATCCGAGCCAAAAACTAATGAGACAAATGAGCAGCGCCCAGAAGCCTCTGAAATATCCATAGGGAAGATGCAAGCTCTCTTGTATGTAATGCTTTATTTATTTTTTAAAGTGGTATTTTGATGCTGGTGAACAGTATGTCCACAATGACATAATATGGTTAGAACCATGGACTGTGTTCTGGGAAACAAATCAAATCAAAACAAAGAATACTCATGAAAATGCAGCCTCATATATGATACAAAGTATGTTATTAGGTGCTATATGTTCTGCGACTTGTATAACAATTTGTTCTAAATCAATTTACTTGGTGGCAAATTATAAAATGGAGCAAATCTTAAAATCCTAAAAATTAAGTGTTTCATTGAGGTTTTTAGGTTAGTGTACGACATGCAGAATGATTTGTCCATATGCTTCTAGTAAGGGCCAAAAAACTTTATATTGAAAAAATCCAGCAGTAGAGAGAAAGGGCATTACACATGTTAGGTGGAAAAAGAAGTAATAGCTGCAGAACAAATGCCATCCAAGTTAGACACCCATCCATTAGTTCAACTGGTATGGATCAGGCATCATCAAAAAAAAAAATGCCATGGATAGAAGTAGGACAAATGCTTGTTTCATAAAATGATTTTTTCTCCCTGTCCTGTTAAGGGGACGAAAAAAGAGTACCTTGAACAGGTATGTATAGAACACGGTTCTTTGCAATTTGATATGCATTTTTATGATTGAAATTCAAGATAAAACCAATGCAAAAGATGAGATGAGTGTCTGCAGGTTTACTACTACTTGTATCAATAAAAAGTCTCAATGATTATTCAACAGCTGATTTATTAATACCTAAGACTGAATAATTAGTAGAAATCTATACTCCTCAATGCACATTGCATAAATAGGAAAACATCCTATCTGACTTCCCTATAAGAGCTTTTCCATTGACTAAATAGTTTCTTGAAGATGTCATCCTTAATGAGTCCTCTAAAATGTTATCCTCCCTGTGTTGCACATTGCCAACTCTTGCAATATGTTCAAAGTCCCACAGTGATGTAATTTTTCCTTTTTAATATCAGCAACCGGACTCAAGGGAAGGGATACATGAGAATATTCAGTTACAGTTATTGGGGAGGGGGTGAGGAGAGAGGAGTGAAGGAACGAGACATGAAATTTTTTTCTTTTGCTTTCAGAGTTGTTCAGAGAAACCCCAAAAATATCAGCAGCATACATTCAGAAGCATTGGAAAATATGTCAGTCAAAAAAGGAACACAGACGCTTTATGTAAAAAATAACAATAAAACTGGCAACTTCACAACTGTGTGGATAAACACTTACTTTTTCTTACCAGTCCTGATAGACAGTGTAACGATGGATTGAGTGAGAGTGATAAGAAAAGACTCTTGTGGATTACCTGAGATATCTATGAGTTTGGAAAGAGAATCTTTCTTTTATTCGGGAGTAAGGATAAAATGCAATTTCTCTAAAAGCGTGCCTGGGTAAGACTCAGGTGGCCTCTTGCTGAGCCAGAGTGTGCATTCTGCTACATTTGGGTGTGGAGGGCATGCTGCCCCTGCTGTGTGACAAGGAGGCACAGAGTCCCCTCCGTGCCACTGCTGGACAAGAGATGTGTAAGGGCCCAGGAGCACCAGTACCTGCCTTAATGGCCACAGAGCTGCCCCCGGAGAGCAGCACTAGGGAGCTGCTCGGTCTCAGCTCCTCAGGGGAGGGGGTAGCAGAGGGGAGTGGGCAGCAGCACAGCTGTGGGAAGGGGTCAGGTCACTTGAGGAAAGCCTGCAGCCTCCAGAGGGGCATGGTCTGGGACAGCCCCCTTGGCGCCCATGCTGAGGAACCTCGCATCCTGTGCCACCTGGGTGCCCCACTCCCATCTGGCTTCGAGATTTCTTCTGCGTTTCTGAGAGGTGGTGCACAACTAGTTTGACTTGAAACTGGTTGTGGTTGACTTTCATTGGAATCTCAGGTTGTCAAGTAATTACTGAACTTTGGTCGTCAATAAAATTTGACATAAGGTTTTGTGTCAAAATATTCCTATGAATGAAGAATCATCACGGAAATATTGAATCCTTAGATGCTACATGCCAGGTTTCACCTTCATCCTCATCCATGGCATTTAAAAAATATATCAGTTACATTACTGTGGGTGGAATTTTACTCTGGTTTGTTCAAATAGCATGCTTCAGATGACAGTTTCTTAACCATTCTTCCACTTAAGTTCTAGAAAGGAGTCAGACACTGTCCTTCCATCCTTTCATAAGCACTTAGAGACATAAAATCCATAAGCCTTTCACTCACTCTACTGTTATACATCACAAGTTTTACACTTCTTTTTACAGTTCCTTTTAAACCCAGAACAACCATTTCACTGTGTGTAAAAGCTTGTGGTGTATGTAATGGCAGGATAAACAATTACAGACTGCAGATGAAATATTGCACAAAAGGCGGGAAGAAGCGCAGCCTGAATGACTGTGCAGACTAAAGGGAATAATAGCAGGGGGGTGCAGAGGAGAGAAATAAAGGATGCAAAAGCACGTGTTAGATTTGGTTTGGCAGTCTATTTTCTAAACAGAATGAACTGATAGAATAAATTGACAACACAGTATGCCCTTTTACTTACTTAAAGCCTGCCTAATGATAGAGAGGATAGTTTACTATGGTTTAAATTAGACATGTAAACCCAGCATCTCAAAAGTATCCATACACCCAATTTCCTGTGAAATAACTCTGTTAGGTTTAGTCCCTTAAGCCTGAGTTCATGAACTGTGAAACAGGGAGAAAATATGAGGCATTAAAAATGTCAATGATCAGTGCTGCATCACTCTGATAGGCAAACTGAACATTTATGTTAATAGATAGTGAGCGTGGAGGGAGGTCTGTACAGTCCCTGAAGTGAGCAACTCGTGCCGAGGACAAATGGAACTGGCAGGGCTGAACAAAGGCCAGCCAAGGGAAGAAAACAATATGTCTGTCACACTGCATTCCTTGGGCCATGACTTCCAGCATTCACTTTGTGTCAGGACAGGATCCACACAAGTTCATGATAGGAAATCCCATTAGCAAAAAGATAGGGTTGGTTTGCTTCAAGATTGTTTATTGCTTGTTTACTCTTAAGTAAGTCCCAGGCTTGGCTACATTCCAGTGAAGTGGGATCTAGATGAATATTGTCATCTCTTGCTTAAAAATATTTTATTTTCCTAGTCACAAGGAGAAAAACAAACCATATCCCTCTGCTTTGCAAACATAGGAAGCAAGATAATTATTATATCATTATTAGAATAGGTCTGTAGCCTGGTTTCCTAAGAAAATAGTACTCTCAGTTTCTCCCTGAAATCCTTACAACTTGTTGGTCAATTTTGGTCATGTCTAACAGAGATGTAGGCAATACGATCAGGTAAGCATCATAAAAGTAGAAAACTGTATGTAGACAGACTTTTAATAAAGCCTCCAATGAAGGGAAGAAAGATAAGTCAATCCAGCAGTTTCCGAGGGACCTTTTTAAAACATGTATTTCAAGCACCACTGGTTCTATATAAACAAACTCTTGACAAACTCTTTCTGTGCCCTATTTTCCATACAGGAATTGTCTCTTACATTAAGCAGACTCAAGTCTTTTTAAACCTTAGAGATCAACATAGGAGAAAGCTAATATAAATGCCCAAACCACAGGAAAATTTTAATATAAGTTCACTCTCATATGCACAGCCACGAATCTAACAACGGGATATGAATATTAAAGGAATCAAGCTTCATAACTTCTGCTCAGATGGAATTACTCTTCTGGTTGCATCTTACTGGTATTTGGTAGTCCTTATCACGGTCTAAGCATTATAGAAGGCACAATACAAACAGAACAAAAATCAGTTTCCAAGCCAGAAACTCACTACCTTGAGTAATTACCTGGCTTTGTCTGAAGGAAACAGGAAAAGGAGTGGGAGAAAGAATGGAAAAGGGAGAGAGGAAATGTTACACATTACTCTGTTTTCTGCTGTTATATAAATAATTTTTTACCTTATTTTCTTTTACCAGTTTTAAGATCATAAATAGATTGCATTACAGTCAGTTGATTTTCACCTAGTTGTGCTGTGACGACTATGATCAGTTCTTAACAAAACCTGATGTACAGCTTTCCTGTTGTATACAACTATAAAATTCAAAATTGACAAATTCATCCCTGGCAGACCTGTGTAAACTACAGCCACACTCCAAATATACTCATGTAAATAGTTGTTTTTAAATAGTATAAATAAATAAATAAATAAATAAATAAAGCACTCCACTCCTAAAAAAAAAAGAAAGACAGGATTTTTCACTCCTTCTTTTGTGAAACAAATTAATTTAGATTAAAATATTTTTAAAAATTAAATAATGTTGTAAAGAACACGATTTATTTAAGAAACATATCTGTTCTTCTAAAGATGCCGCTGAGTAAGTGCCAAGAATTATCAACTTTTACCCAAACACACACAGTCATCCCATTGACTTTGAGAAAAACTCCAGTCATACAAATAGGATTTACATTTACATCACATTGAAAGACATTAATTTTCATACACAGAGGAGGGAAAGTTAAAATTTCAGATGAAATAATTATAATTATTTGATTTGCTGAAGTTAGCAGCCTTAAAGCTAATGTCATTGTGACTTTGTTGTTTCTATCCATGTATTTTTTGCAGTGCCCTAAAGAGATTTCAATTAATAGTTCAAGCTCTGGCTACATTAAAGATAACATAGAAGCCTTTGAACCAAGAAGACAGTTGTAGTCCTTTAGGACAATAAATATTATAAATCTCTGGAAGAAGAACTTGACAGCTGGGAAAAAAAAATCTCAGTGGGCAGGCAGAGATCTAGCTATGCAGTGTCCTCCTGGAGTTTATTAAATAAATCCAGAATGTATGATTTCAGTGGGCTTTTCCAACACCACGGGAATGACTTTCAAAGCACTCAACAACTTAGATTTGCCTCTCCATTGTCCTTTCTTCCATCAAAACAGGTAAGAAGCAAAAACAAATAAAAAAAGAATGGCAACAAATGGAGCAAAACATTTACTTCTGGTCCCTGCACTAGCCTCTGATAGAACTCTCCTTCCTAGAAGGAGAAAACTCGGGGCCCTGGTCATTTTTATGTGTATTATTATACACTGTGGTGATTAAATGGATAGATAGGCAAATTGATGGTCTAACCACACAATATTTGCCAACAAAAAAAAAAAAAAAAAGTTACTCTTTCTAAAAGCTAAAATTGATAAGTTCAAATATTGCTTTGGAGTGTTTTAGATGGTTTCAGGGCTTTTCTTAATATTAAATATATATATATATTTTTTGAAGCATAAACTCAGAATGGCAGAACACGGAATGGCAGTTTTTCCCTTGTAGCACATACTCCTAGAGAGTTATACTGATTTTTATGAGTAAGTAAAGGACTCAGAAAAATGTTGACAGGTGACTGAACATGATATTTTTCAAAGCTACTTCATTAAAGCTGTGTCAATAAAAATCACAATTTTTTGCACTGAAGATTATTGATCCAAAACTCTATACCACCATTTCTGTGCTAATGAAAGTATGATACATACAGCAATAAGTGGCAGTGAAATTACAATAAGTTTAGAGAAGCAGTACTTCAAATCAAGCCTATTGGTACTGGAACCACTTTTCATTGTATAGAAATGAATAAGCTGCTATGAAAATGCTCAAATGAAACCTACTGTAGAATATTATTTTTCTCTATCTGTCATTTTCTGCTTAGAAAATAGCCCTGCTAAAATAATTAAAACACAAATTTGAATTAAAACTTAGCCTTGAAGCATAGACCAGCAGTTTTATTACTTAGAAGATGTAATAAAAGAAAATTTTCTGCCTAATTCCATGAATTCTGCTTCAGGATTGAACCAGTAACAGATAGGTTAGAAATGTATTCTGCTAAGGAACAAATTCCAACGGTGTCTTAAATGACATTTTATTTACATTAATAATTTTAGTGGCATAATTTTTACAAATTGCTATGATTGGTGGATTTTAGTAATTTAATCTTTTGCATATAATCCTTCTCATTTAGTGTTCAGAAAAATAAGATTTTAGCAAATATACAAGTTAAGCAATAAAAAAATTAAATTCTGTCCATGAAAAACCGTGTTGTCTTACATTTAATTTCATGTTGAATGGGAATGAAAGCCAAATTTAGGACTTTTTGTGTTACACAAAATATTTGTAACACATTCCTTTATACGCTGATGGAAATATTTTACTTTTTACCCTTATAATTCTAAGTGCTACTGCACAGATGTTATAGCAGTAATTTTACGAAAGGATTTTATGTGAAACTGGTTCTTGAAAATTTTTTAGTCTAACCAGCACTTTCCGTGGGACCTTTTTAAAACACACATTTCAAGCACCACTGGTTCTATACAAAACCTTGAAAAAGCTTTTTCTGTACTCTTTTTTTTCCATACGGGAATTGTCTCTTACATGAAGCAGAATCTCAGATTTCTGTGGAGCTGCATCATTTGCATGAAGCAGCTCCTTCCTCACAGCCATCACAAACACAGGCAGTATGATGCCTGTAGGTACAAGTCTGCTTCCAGGAGGTGTATTTCTAATGCAGAGATTCTGATGGAGGTGGCACATAAAACATCAATTTGATCTTAAGTTTTAGTTTGAAGGATTTTAAGGCCTGCATATTACATTAAAACTGTCAGAAAGTTGCTTCTTCTGGGCCCACAGGAGAGCTAGCAGGTATAGATAAGCAAATAGCAATGAGACATTAGTTCTGAGCCTTTCTGTATGGTCCAAGATTATTCACTCTGATCATTCTGCTTTTTTTTTGTATGATGCGGTTTCCTGCAGGGATTTTGAGATGCAGGTCAAAGTGAGAAAAATCTTTGAAGTATTCAATTTATATGGATGAACCACAGCCAACCAAAACGATTCTTTGACAAGCTGTGTGTAGAATTCATCCTGAAGTGCCAGCAAATCATTCCAGAGGGGAAGGATGGATAAACTATTAAATTTTTTTCTTGATAAAAAAATGCAGGGAAAAGGGAGAGAAATCACATTTTAATATAACATGTTATATCCTTATTTCCTATATGAACTGTGTATCAACAGCAAAACCCTGTAGTGGATCTCAGAGAATCTACCTGTCTATGAAAATAATAATTCCTTTTTATGAAAAAAACCATGTAAGATCAGCAATGAAATGAAAGAAAATAACTTAAGGTAAATAGATAAATTTGAGATGCACTCAAGCTTTTTCAGCTTCAGCATCATTTCTAACATAAATAAAAACACATAAAAATTGACTTGTGGTAGTCACATACCCAGAACATCCTTGTTTGGTTTTTCCTTCTTAAACCAAGGGTTTTTTCTGTCTTAATGCCACAGTAGCTCCTGGTCATTTACCTTATGAGCATTCCTGAGCAGCATTGAGGACTAGAGAATGCTGAAAAACTTAAAACACAAGTTGGCCAGCAGTGCGGAGATGATTTATAACAGATTTTTCAACTATTTCCAGTAATTCAGATGCATGGAAGAAAAAGGCATAGATATGCAGTCAGGATGATAAGTGCTCCCGCTCTTTCTGTGGAATTGGAAACCAGAGAAGCGCTTGAATCGATATGTTTTATTAATCATGTAAGTATCAGAAAATTGTATATTTTAATGTATAGATTTAAAATTGTTTCTATGTTTGTATGTTCTTAAACTCAAGAAATTAATTAAAAGGGAAAAGTGATTGGTAGGAGATAGAGAAATGTGAGTTCAAGGAGTGGTAATGAGCAGTAGAGATCATAATTCAGAGATACCATTGATACCAGATATTTTTAAATTAGTTGCTTTCATTTACTTGGTGACATCCAGTGCCTCATTGACAATAAATGGTGACTGATTATGATTAGATGCCATTCTTGCAAAAATCACCTTTGGAAACTGTTATTTTTCAGGCTGATTCTAAAGTATCAGTGAATCACTGTATCACAGCTGTATTTTATAAACAAGAGACAGTGCTTTCTCAAAATAGAAATGGCTATCTGAAGTTGAAATTGTTGCAGGGAGGGGGAAACAGTCCCTCTCTAGTGGAACAGAGAAATAATCTTTCTTTTTTTGCAGCTAGCCAAACCTTTGAGGAATACACCTAAAATATTGAGTTCTGGATGCAATTTTTTTCTTTTTTTCCTTTTTCCTTTTTAATTAAGACTTTGGGGCAGATACTGGAGTGCTTCTAATATCTACTGTTCCGCTCCAATGAGCAATGACTGAACAATGCCAAGTTTTTTTCTGAGCTCAGACAGTGGATGGTTCTGCCCGTTACCTCCGACTGAGATTGTAGAGTTCTATATTGTCAGATATGTAAGGAATTAAAAATATACAATGTGATTTATACATCAGAATTACTTGAGTATCAATTAAATTTACCTTTGAAAATAGAGTTCATTAATACATACTCATATATTTAGACTTTTAAGATGACTGGATGAAATACAGATTATTCATAAAATATTACTTTCATGTGGTGTTAGTTTCCAAAATCTAATTTTTATTTGATAGTTGGTTACTTTTTAACTGTAATAAATGGATCTTACCTTTACCTCAAAAACATAGTTATAAAAATCAGTATTGATCAATCACTGCTATTAACTAACAGTGAGAATTGCAGTCTAAATAACCATTCCCTTAGAAATTAGAGAGTCAGTGGGCAAGGGAGAATGGAACAGACTGCTGGGATCTTAAAGACACTATTTGAAATGTCATTGTTGAGGCTAACCTTGACTTCATCCTTTGACTTTTATGAAAAACAAAGGATGCGTTAGAAAATGTAATAAGAATGTAAGGGATCCTGGACTTGAGTAAAATTTAAAAAAAAAAAAAAAAAATGTCCCTTGAGTCAATAGCACCTACTTCATTTCAAGTTATAGTAATGATTTTAATTTATGTAAATATTCTTAACTACCTACAACAAAAGGATGTCTGTGGTAACTGTTAAGGACAGACAGTCAAATACAGTTCTCCAATGCATTCAGGTTCTCAGAACTGTTACTATTAAAAAAAAAAAACAAACCAAAAAACCAAACCAAACAAAAAAAGACCAAACAAAAAAACCCCACCCATAAAAGCGTTCTGACAATTCTCTATTTTATGAACACAACTGAATTCTTGAAGGCAACATTGATTGTTTGATGGTCATGGCATAAATCTACAGTAACAATCCACTGAGTTATCGATCCAGAATTGGTATTTGTTATTCTGTTAATATGAACAATAAAGTGCATTATTAACAATCTTAAGAAAAACAGTCTCTGTCTAGTTTTCTTTGGTGCTAACACTGTAAATGTAAAAGGATGGGGACTGGATCTTTTCTGTTTGCACAAAATAATGTATTCTGTCAGAAAATATCAATCCATTGAAATAAATAATTTCAACCCTATGTCTAGATGTTTTTTAAAATACCCTTCTATGGCTCAATAAGGTAGAAAAAAAGTCATCATTTTGAGTTCTCCATATTAAAAATGTTAAAAAATTTAATTTATGTTTTGAAGTATAACCCAGTAATTTTAAAAAAATCTTCTGAATAGATTGTAAATTTTTTTTTAGTGACATTTCTTGTCTCTTAACTTATGTTTCAGATAAAACTATAATGAAGTTCAATATTTTGATTTATATACCCACTAAGGTTATGTCCACTAAGGTTAGGGTACTTGAAATATCAGAAAAATAATTTCAGAAGATGGAAAAACTTTTTTGTTAATGTAGTTCTATCTCTAAATTCAAAATCCTAATTAATTCAATTTTGAAAGTTCAAATTCTAACCACCTTTCTGTATCGTTGGTCAGATTGGTAGCATCCACAAAGGCTCACAAGTTGTGTCAAAGCTATGCTTCACATTCCCATACTCACTTTAAGACTTTGCTTCTAAGATTTATACACACTTCTGAACACAATAGAAAAAGAAAAAAAAAAAAAAAACAAACCAAAAAAAAAACAAAAAAAAAACCAAAAAAAAAAAAAATAGAAAAAAAAAAAAAAAAAAAAAAAAAAAAAAAAAAAAAAAAACACAAAAAACAACAACAAAAACAACAAAAAACACAAATAAGAGCAGAGAGGNTTTCTTGCCCTGGAATTTAAATTTGTTACTATGGAAAACACATCTAATGAAACAGTTACCTCCATCACTCCATTTATTTCTGACTCCATTATGCAATGCCAGCAACTGAGGAGAGTAAAGGCAGAAATTTGGAAAAAGGTATGAAAGTATTTCTTTCCCCCTTTTTGAAAACAAGTAAGCAGCCTCCATAAGACCATAGACAGTAGAAAACTGAGCTTCCCTTCTCTCCAATGCTCTCTTCTACTTCATGATTTTCCCAGCTCGGGTGAATGTTCAAATACTGAACATTTCCAATGTTTTGTAATTTAACAGCAGAAGTGAAATGTGTAGGTCTCTGTCTTTTTTCTCATTTCATTTCTAACCTTCATTAACCTGTTGTCTCCCCATGTACAGATCACAGTCTCTAAGGAGGTCATGAAAAGCCATTAATGGCTTTTAAAAACCATTTGAGAAGTATTAGTCATTGAAACTTTTAGTATAATGTAAGGGGAAGAATATATCCTGCCTTCCCAAATTTTCTGTGTCAACATCTGTCAAGCTCCTGAACTACACAAATGCATGTAGACAGGTTATCGAAGTGCTTATGATTAACAGATACATATCTTTACCCCTACTTTAATTGAAAGTGCAGTGTCACTAACAAATTATGGCCAACCCAAGTTAAAGATTACCAGTTGATTTATTCAGACAATTAAACTAACCTATTCAATTTCCTGTCGGTGTTTAAAAAAAAAAAAAAAAAGTCAGAATAAAATATTAACTTTAAAATTTGCAGCTTATTCAAATTATTCATGCTACTGGATCTGTAACTACTCAAACAAGCCTACTTAGAAACCACTTTTTGGTATTATATAGATGCATAAATAGATTATTTAAGCCATTAAGTCAATCCAAAAGGGGAAGGGAGTAGAGATATGTTTTCTTGTTCAATGGATCTTACTCACAAATCTTCTTTACATTTAATAATAGCAATAAGCTAAGGAAAAGGCGTTTTTTTAATTACTTTGATTTTCTATATTAACTATAATGTGTTTGAAATGTGAAAGCCCTTGATTTTTCATTCTTCTCTCTGCAGTAGTCACACTATTTTTTAAAAAGTTGATTTCTTTGATCATGTAATTATAATGATTTGAAGTTGCCACCAAAGTTTTTGAGACAGAACATTTTGAATTAATTTGGGTTAACAGAAACTGACACTACCTCAACTACCTTTCACAGAGGTTGCTTGGACTAAATAATCTCTGACTATAACATCTTGCATCCTCAGTCCTTTTTAGCCTTTACCCACCAGACACACTCTTAAAAATCCAAAGCATACATTTTCGCATCTATTGAACATCCGGTTAAGTGTTTTTGACTCAGAAAATGCAATTTTCACTAGACGGAACTTATGCTGCTACTGCCCTAAGAAAGCAGGAGCCTGCTATTCATTGTTACATGGCCAAAACACTTCCTTAAAGAAAAGCTCTATAAAACAGCTGGTGATGTAATTTTGTTAGTTATTCATTTTTCAATGTGTGATAAATTCCTATAACAAGCAAACAAACAAAATAACTCTACAGTGATTAAAACTATGTTAACTATAGCTACAAGCAAGGTGGCCACCTCCAAATTTTTCCTCAAACACTATTGGGTTTACAAATCAAAGAATTGTTGAGGTTGGAAGGGACCTCTGGAGATAAACTGTTTCAACTTTTTCAACTTCCATGCTCTGCCAAGAGCTGGTTGTCCAGCACTACATCCAGACAACTCCTGAGGTCCAGAAAGAAATTAAAACATTTCTAGTTTCAGAGGTAGCAGAAGAACCTATGAAACATGTGTGTTTCCAAAGATGTGAAGAAATCATAGAATAAGTAGATGTTTTTGTGGCATACTTTATGTTCTCACACAAAGATTAAATACTTAAAGTGCTATAGAAGTAGATAAGGAGGAAAAAATCTGATTCTAATGGGGTTAAACCTGCAGCATTTACACCGGGCAAGGACTTTGCATGCCAGATGGAGAAGTGCAAAGACGTTTATTGCGCAGCTCAGGTTACCTAAATACTAGTCCACAAACAGGATATAACCTCATACAAACAGGAAGATCATATCCCAGGATTTCACCCATTCACCTGGAGTATTCCCTAGATATTACCTATTATGGTAAGGTGTAAATAATACCATATAAGGTCACTAACCACAATCTTCCCGGGCCATTGGTCAAGAATGTCACTAACCCATAGTCCTCTTTTCTAGCCCATCTCAGGTGACCTGGAAGTGTTTCCATGATTACCACCGGGCCTAGGGAAGATGCTTTTGTAGGCCTTCAGGCCTGCTCTTCTATAACACCCATGGTGTAACCCAGCATAACCCTATCTGCAAATTTAAGATTTAATTTAAGAGAAAGCCATCACAAAAGATTCTAGGACATTTCTTATCTGCTAGGTTAACAAAACAAAGATTCAAACCATAAATATATTTTCTGGATCAATCTAAGAGCCTGAAATCACACACACCAATTTTACTACTAACTAGCCAAATCAGCCCTTCATGTAAAATTTTACAAGATCTTCACTTAAAACATCAGTTATTTTTGCATGTGAAAAGAATATTCTCGCCTTCAGTTGCTATGTGTATAGACACAAACTGGATGGAAAATCAACCTGAAATCTATGGTGTACCACAGAGTTTAATGAATTGTTTGGAGTTGTAATTCACAACACATTTGTTGGTAAGTCACTCTTGGAAGACTGGCCACTGGCTCTTCTCTTTGTTTCCTTATCTCAACACCTATGGGGTGCTCCTCTCCCTCCTTGATGCCATCACATTTACTCCAGCAAAACCATAATCGGTTCTGAGACTAATTATGTAATATTCAAAATACGATTTGAATCAAAGTTATATCAAAATTATATACAGCTAAAATGAGCTATACCTGTGCATATTTAATTCAAAATGTTGGAATTCTAAATTGCTAATTAAAGACATTAGTGAAAGTCAATACAGCATTATTTTAATGACTCCAAGATAATCCCAGAGCAATCAATTTAGATCAGAATGAGTTTATTGTAAAGTGCCAAAGGTGGGGGAAAAAATGCTTCCTTAGCACTACAAAGTAACGATTTCTCAAATGAATAATGCCTGTTCAGAATTTAACTAGATAATTACTTCATTTGCATTTGCTGAGGTGATAAGAGGAATGAAAAGACAGCTCAGAGGGAAATGATGTAAGTGTTAAAAGGTGACACGCAGAAGACAGTGTTATTCAAAGTTCTAGCTTACCAACTGAGTCCATTTTATAAGGAACACATCTATTAAGCCACGCATCCTGGTGGGAAAGAGACAGAACAGAACAAATATGTAACAGAAAAACACATTACATCACAAGAATCTCTGACATGCAGCTCAGAGTGACTGAAGGCTGAAGCAATCAGATATATTCCCATACTTGTTTGTATATAATGCATTTGAAGACTGACTAATAGAACACAAAACTGCTGAGATCTATTTCTGTATCTGTTATTGCAGTCTTGCAGAAAATAAATTGTGCTAGTCATGGTCACACCTGCAGAAATAATACTAATTTGAAGCAAGAAAAATTATTTCATTCATTTGTAGTTGCCCTGGAATGACTCTGTGTTTTATCAAAGGTGAAGATTCCCTTTGTTTTTCAGCTTTAGGCTATCACATTTAGTTTTTGAAAAGAAGATTAAGCACCTGTCTGTCTTTAAGTGGAGAAAATAGATTTTTGAAATATGTAAAATTATGTGTGTACTGTGATCACTTTCACCTCTAAAGCTTTCTAGCTGGTGGGCCATATCCACAAGCACAGTATCCTTCTGATGGTGTTATATGCTTTGTACTGGAATTTTCTGGACCTGGGCTCCATCCTTGCATACTATGTGAGGGAAATAAGATTTTTCTGAGGATTCGAGTTCTGGTGAATCTGAACCCCATTATTATAAGAGACCTCCCTTGTTGCAATATTTACAAACAGAGTCGCACTTACGTTTAAATATGCAAAGAGAAAGTACATATGAGAACTTCGTAGGTTTCAGTTTGTTCTCTAACTGTTATACATTATTCTGGCGTATTTCATGTTCTAAAACTGGGGCAGATTTTTACACTTTAGGATACATGTAAATATTTTAACATTGCAAAATATTTCTCCTTTGCAGCTGAAATAATTTGCCATCCATGTTGGGTTCAGCAGCATTAGTAATAGCTAAGGTACTGACTCCTTTCTGAAAGAGAGCCCAGCATATTGAAATGAAAAGTTTTGGAACTGTTGCAGAAAAAAAACCCACAAAGCTCTTGAGGCTCAAAGTGAAAAAATAGATGCTCAAGAAATTAATTCCACTTCTCACTCTCATTCCACCCCCAGCCTTCCTCCTATGTCTGCCATGATTAGTTAAGCAATATCATAATGATTAAGGTTTTTTTTTTTTTTTTTTTTTTTTTACTTCTATGCTTCTTCTTGTTCTCTTCCCCAAGCTCATAGTATATTTTAGAAGAGGTACACTACTTCTGCTCTTTACATATTGCATTTCTTTTAATCCGAGATCCCACTCCTTTATTCTTGTTAGTCAAATCATAACCATAGTTTATCATTCCCATTAGTATTATCATTTTCTCAGAACAAGACACCAGTTCTTAAATGCTAAAAACCACTGATGCACTCATTTAGGCAAGGTATTTCTGTTTTGTTTTGTTGGGTTTCTTTTTCCTTTTTCAGACAGAGGATAGGATAAAGGAAAGAATTATATATATAGTTAAGTCAAATATTAATATTTTTTCTTTGAAGAAATCTCTCAACAGTGATAGGATATATTTTTAAATCCTTCAACCTTGTGATGAAAATTTATTTTCACTCAGGTTTGTATCTCAGAGGGTACTGGAGCTTTTGAGTTTCATTCACTGTGTAAGAAACTCTGAATAGTTACTGCTATATCCATTTAGATGCTAAAGAGATATTCATGGAGTGTGTTAGTTAAAGTGACATTTTTGTCATCTGTTTTATTTCCGAGTCAAATCTGTAAGCAGGGTAAGCAAGAACATTATTCCAAACATGATGAGAAAATATCTCTAACTGTTTTACACTTGATGTGCCTACCAGTCTTTAACGAGCCAAGATTAGAAGGCCTGAATGAATAGCAACTTGGAAGGCTGGTAAGGTCATTTCTGCCTTATTTCTGAGTCATTTTTACATGATTACAGAGCATCAAACTAAACATTCTATGCAGATAACCAAGGAGGCACAAGAACCTAATTTTTTTTTTGAGGAGGGGAGGTAATAACACTTAACTTTTTTCTACCAAAGTGGAAACAAAAAAAGATTCAAGAAGCTATCCTTAAGGTCAGAAAGCTTTTTTTTATGATTTCTTTTTTTTTTTTTTAAAAAAAAGAGAAAAAAAACTCATCTAAGATTCATTAGAATCAATGATGAATTTCAAAGTGATGAAAAAATATCAAGCCACAAGAAATAATAATGTAAAAGATTAAAAGATGACTAACACAGTTGAAAGCCAGCCTGGTGGAAAGTCAGACTAATGTTGGTCTGTACTGATCAGAGAAGGGAAGCCAAAGACATGGCATGTCCTATCAGAAAGTGACACCATCTGCACATAAAAAGGATATTTTGCAATGTTCCTTTCTGCAATACCCTTTTCTGCAGTAATGGTTCAAATGTGGTGTAACAATATCATCACCTATATGAATTTGCAATGCTTTTTAAAATGTTGTGATAAGGGGATATTATACCATAGAGGAGGCATGGAAGCAATCTGGGTTATAGTACAAAAGCTGTTTGGTTTCTGTTGCCTAAAGCCCTTTGCTAGGGAAGAACAATGTTGAAGATTTCTTCTCCCTTAGTCTAGGTTTCTCTTGAGCTCATTTGTATAAGTTTAGTAGTAAGTTGTAGACCTTACTCTTTATCTCCTGACACGCAGTTCCACCTTAGACCCCCATTTACTATCTAAGCAAGGTAATAAGCGTGTGTTACATGTATTTGTGAGAGACTGAAACAGTTAATGGCCTATATACATGAGAAAGCTCACAAACAGCCAAGATGTGATAATTGTTTTTCCTTTAGGCCCTTTTACCTTTGTGGTAGATGCAGGATCATCAAATCAACACTCAATGAATTTTTCCTTCTCTTTAATAATTGGTCTGTAGTGGGCCAAATTTTCACTTTTCTCTTTATGGAACCTACCAACAGATGAGATGGAGCTGTGTGGAACCATTGAAACTTTCAATTGCCACCAAATTGCCTTTATTATCAGTTTATTAACCTTTGTTATTTGTTTGTGCTTTCATTGCATGTGGCTTGGGAGACCAAATATTAGTCAAACCATTTAGTTTGCTAGTTTTTCAAACCATTAGTAGTGTTAGTTTAATTTTTACCAAGGTTATTTTGCCTTTTTACTGTGAAAAAAATGATATGGGGAAAGCTTTTACTTTTATTATATGGATGTATAATTTTGACTCATCCAAATTTAGCCTGGGAGTGTATACAAATCCACAATAACCCAGGAACCCTATGCCAAATTCACCAAAGAAATTATGGGTGGACCTGGTTTGTGAAACAAATCCTTGTCTCTACACATTCTCTACAAGGGACCTCCAAGGCCATCTAGGGGAAGTGGTAGAATGGGAAGTGGAGAAATTGGACTGTAAGAACCAGCAGCTGAAACTGCCTAGTGGAGAGACAATGTGCTGGAAAGTGAGGAGCCATAGGGATAAATTAGAAACTGCCCTTTCGAACTGTTACCGTATAATAAATTGAAACACAGAAGCAGCTGAATCTAAAAAACATGATGAAATCTGGTACATCCCAGAGCTGAGAATTTTTATCTGGGACATGGGTAGCTGTTGGGGTTATTCCAACCATGGCTGTCTAAGCTGAGACGCCCGATGCAATAGGTTCTATGAAAAAGCAGAGATGGTGGTGTCCCACGGCGTTCCCATCACCCATGACCCTGACCAAAGAAGGGTCTGGAATTCAAATGAAAAGTCACAGGGAGTTCCCTGGTGTGACCTGTGTGAGCGTTCACAAGTCAAATATTCAGCTCTGTGGGGAATGGTAGTGTTCAGATGGGAAAATGTATTCCTGCTTGCACATGTATGATACGGCTGGACTCTGATGTACTACTGAGTTTCCTACCATGTGTCCTAGGAGGGTTTTTACCTCACCACATAGAAAAAGATCCAGGGAAAGTAATGCACCCCAAGTACAACCCAAATGGACTGTGCATGAAGTCCAAGCCTTGTCTGAGACTCAAAGTGATAAAAGCTACATTACATTGTATTGATCATCTGTATGATTCAGGGTACAACAAAGTCACAGTTGAGAAACTTTATTCATATACTGAAAATGTAATTACATAGAGAGGGACAACATTAACTGAAAAGCAGAGAGTGGACAACTGAAGAGCCAATTCTACCACCTTGGCCCTTTTCAGAGTAAGTCTGAGTAAATATGTCTTTCAGCATACTCTGAATGTCAGTGGAGCTTGATATCCTGGACAAACCAGAAGGCAGTCTGCAAAGTGAAAATTTGCAATGGACTCATGGGGAAACCAGTTAGTAGCTTTTTTTCACTTCTTTGTAAAAAATGCAAGAGCTGTTGTATTTTAAAATTTTGTTGGGTGTTTTTTGGGGTTTTTTTGTGGGGGCTGATTATTAGGGATGGGTCTTTAGGGGAGGGGCAGGGTTTGGTGTGAAATTATCATCTCTGGTTCAAACTCAACAGCATCAAATGCACTTTATTATGTTTTCCCATAGGAGTTTTCCTCAAAATAAATATAGGGAAGAGCCTATTTCAGACCGTAAAATTGGTTTGATTGGGAAGTGTGTGTCATAAATGAGAGTGAAGGTGATGTTGGCAAAATTTGCCACAGCTGACTGATAAATTATTACCTGGGAGAAAGAGCACAATATGATGGACCCTCATCATGCATTTTAATTATGGGTTTTAATTGCCTTTGAATCCTATAAAAATCAGTGGCCCTCAACTCTTTAGTTGGTTTATTTCCTATCTGTACAACTGTGCCATCATTTGTCTAGCTCCTGTGAAACAGTAGAGGACACAGTGTCTTTTAGCAGGGGATGAAAAAATTCAAAAACCTATATTAGCATATAGTCTTGAATTTTGATCTATTAAAAACCACAGCTTGGCAAAAAAAGTAACTTAGATTTATCACCTAAGATAAACACAATGAGGATGAGTTAAAAAAAACAAGAAAAATTTGAAATATAAAAGAATACATAATAATGCATATGCAGCTCTCCTTCTAGTATTTATTTGTCAGTGATGGAAAAACCAAAACAACAAAACACAAGCAACAAAACCATTACCCTTTACAGCTGTAAAGAAAAGAAATTGAAGATCTTTATTATTTGATAGAACATTTAGTACTACATTTAGTAGTATTTACTTAGTAAATAAATAATAATAAAAATTATTTAAATTTAAATTTAAAAAGTGCTTTATTTAGTATTGCATTTAGTAAGTCCAATGGGCCCTAAAATTATTTCTAGTTATTTAAGGGATCTTTGATTTTTGAAAGCTCTGGGGAGTTAATTTTTTGATGCCAAAGATCCAAATTAAACCGTGACACTTCACTCCAGGGGCCCACAGATTTACTGTGGAATAATTTCTTATTCATTATATGGATGAAATACAGTAAGAATTTCTCTGTTCTTGTAAAAAAATGCATATGTGTGTGTTTATATAAATTCATCTGTATGGTTTAGGATAACTCTTCCAAAACCTGATTGAAAATGTTCAGAGGGTTTGTCAACAATTCATTCAACAACTTAGAATTCAATTTATTAATTCTTCCATGAAATGTTATCACTCTTATCTGAAGCTTCGTTGCTGCCCTTTAGTAGCTTGGTCTTAACACAGATCTTTAGTTCTGACCCTCAGTGCTCTTTCTTTCCTCTGAAGTTACCAGCTGTGCTTCTTATCTGCATGTGTCAAATATTCAGCCTGCATTACTGGAGTAGATGTTATTCATAAATGCAGCTGTTAACTGTGCTGATGAGGTCAAACTGTCTCCAAGAGGTCATTGAAACTGGAGGAAAGGAACAAATGAAATAACTGAAGGACAGGCTGGGAGAGTTGGGGTTGTTAGGTCTTGAAAAGAGAAGGCTCTGGGGAGACCTTAGAGCATTCTCCAATACCTAAAAAGGACCTACAAGAAAGATTGAGAAGGGCTTTCTACAAGGGCATGCAGTGAAAGAGGTTGTGACTTCAAACTGAAAGAGAGTATTTAGCTCAGGTATTAGGAAGAAATAATTTATTGTGAGGGTGGTGAGGCTCTGGGACAGGCTGCCCAGAGAAACATCCCTGGAAGTGTTCAAAGCCAGGTTGAATAAGACTTTGTGCAACCTGGTCTAGTGAAAGGTGTCCCCCTGTGCCTATGCCATGGGGATTAGAACTAGATGGTTTTATGGTCCCTTTCAACCCAAAGCATTCTACGGTTCCATGATTCTCTGATATTAAAAACTTTCGATAATTGCAGGCAACCCTGTGAAAATGTGTTCATCTTTATAAAAACAAACAAACAAACAACCCCCCCCCCAAAAAAAGGTCAACATAGAAAGGTCTTTTTCATGACCCGTCTTTGAATTTATGTTGAAATATTTGGAATTTACTTGAAATTCCGATTGAATGTGCAGAAGAAAAGAGAACTTTCTGGCTTTCAACAGGAAGCGCAAGAAAAAAGTTTACTTTCCAGAAGGTTTTTCAAGGTAGTTTGATCTCCACGAGGTTCATTCTCATCCTGGATTGAGGAACTAAAGGAAGTTAGGCAGAAGATTCACTGTGGTATATAACTGCAGATCAGTCCAGACTGCTCCATGGCCAGAGACCTGTTGATGGAGACTCCACTTGCATCTGCTGAGCCCAAGCTACAGATAAAGTACTTCAGATTTCCAGCCTTTTTATCTTTTTTTGGATGCCTGATTTATTTACTTATCATGTCTCCATTTAATCCCCAAGTCAGCATTGAATAAACTGAGAAAACGTATCATCTGTTCATATCATCAGTTGGCTAAAACCCAGTCCTCTTCCCTTCTCTCTAGGCTTGTACTCACAGTGCGAAGCTTCTCATAAGCTGGTGCATTGAGAAATGATATAGCTAATGTAAGTCTGGGTATTTCATACATATAAATATTTCCCCTTGCATGGCACAATAGCAATCAAATTTTTGACAAAATTATAGAATATTATAGAATGATAAAATTTTTAGTTTTGTGTGGTGTGTGTGTGTCCCGTTACTACTACAAACAAATCCCAGTCAAAATTACTGTAGTCAAATACCCATTCTATCTGAAAATGAGACATCTTTGGGGAAAGAAAAAAAAAAGGAGAGTACTGATTTTTTTTTTTAATTTAATACATTAAATATAAAAAACCAAAAACCATTAATCTGTCTGGGATTATTGCTTTCCTTCTTCCATATAAATTGAATATTTTGTCCAATATTTATCTCTCATAATTTTTCATCACACCAAGAGAAGATACATACAAAATTATTCTCAATGCAAAATGGAAAGCACAATTAGAAATACAAATAAAGGAGGAATAGAAGGATAAAACTAAGTACCTATGCAATATTCCTATGAAGTACTGCAAAATAATTTCCCAAACAAGATATTTTTGTTATTATTTTTAGCCAAAATGTAAGCACAGTAATTTTCAATTTAGGGACAATCATCTTTCACTTCCAAGCTTTTACTGAAAAAAAGTCATTTTTCTCTGAATAAAACATGAAAAACAACTCAGGAATGGTAAAAGTACTCACTCTGCTGATTCTTGGTTTCTTGAACCAACCACTAGTACCTGAAAACCTGGTGCAATAATGTCCATGGTGAGATTCCCTTTTGCACAGTAGAGAACAGTCACGCACAGTTTTCCCATATAATATAGGGCAAGGTCCTGGCTGCTTGTCCTTTTTTCCCTCAGTTTCTGGTGAAGATATGTTCATACCCATGTCCTGTAGATTTAAATACAGATTTCTTATATGGATTATCTACATCTTGTACAAACATTACGTAGCTTTCCTTATGACACAAGTGTGTTCTGCTTTATGTATACTGAGTCAAAATTATACTCATGGGCAGATTAACAGTTGCAAAGATTTATTCCCAGGATCTACAGTAGTGAAAACTGGTCTAGAGGGTGAGCAGTATTTACACCAACAATCCAGTGACAGAACGGTAAAAACTTTTTGTATTTTTAAAAGCTCAAGTTTCAGTGCTTGTCTTGCAGAGAAAACCTATCACTCAAATATTTCCTGACCTCCACTGTATGCAAAGGTGAAAACAAATCTATAACCATAGCCAAAACCCTTATGTTTATTCATAACTAAACTACTCACAGAATGCTCATTAAATGCAGCCATTACATATCAGGTTGTGATCCCTGGCTCCAGGTTGCAGAGTACATTTTACCTTCCACCCCCTTATTTTAATTAAACTTAGGAAAAAGATCATAAATGTTTTTATGTGTCTAAAGTTGAGTAACAGAGAGCATTACTGATGCTTGTCAGCACTGAAAAACATACAAAGTTTTGTCAGCTACTGACTGCTAGTATGTCACAAGGAATCAAGCTGCCCCTGCGAACCACAACCTTCTGTCCCAAAAGCGTCTGAGACATTCTGTAAGCAAAGTGGTCTTAAACCCAGTCGTGGATGTATTGACACAAAGTCACATTGACTGTCACTACTGAGAACACAGGAACAGCCTCAAAGACCAGCTTCCATTTATATTTGCTGCCTGCATATTTGATTTATCACCTCTCCTATTTGTGAATGCCTTTTTCTGCAGAAAGCACCTTGGATCATGTACAAGCAGATGCTAATTAGAGGGGCTCTTGTCTCTACTGTCAGATCTAGGCTATCCTATCTGGCCTTGCAAATAGGGGCAACTGGGACAGGCCCATATCCTTCCCACCAGCACCACGATAGATCATCTGCTAATAGAGCAGATGGGAGTTGTAGATGGCCTGAGTTAAGCTTTATGCTGGCAGCCTGCAGAGGAGACACAGAGCCAAAAGACAAGCCAGATCATGAGCACAGTCCCAGGTTTGCTTTGTCAGAGAGCACAACAGTGATTAACCTCAGTGGTGTTTTACCTACAAGGATCAAGATCACAGCTGGTAACACACGAGATATGGAATTAATGCAGAAACAACACACCGAATCTGTATACCTAGACAGCTTTTCTGGTTAGGGACATTAAAACTAAATCATTACTTGAAGGAAGAAAACTGCATGTTGGCAAAATCACTGGGCTTGACTAGAGAGATGCCTTGCAAAACCCTTTATGGAGTCTTGTCATTCTGTACAACAAAGAGTTGTGTTTTGCACACTTAAAACTCAACTTTTCAGTTTCCTCCTTTTTTGAGTGGGTAGCATTAAAAAAAAAAAAAAAAATGCAGGCAAGGCAGATTTTTTGTTTGCTGGTTTGTTTTTAAAATGATTGTCAAAATATTCAGAACAGTAAAAGGGTTCCCTAAATCGTGCATCCACAGGATGGTTCCTACTCAAAAGCAGGTCATAACTACTCATAAGTGTTAATGCAGTAAAATGCATAATACTCTATCATTCTGCTCTTTTATTTATTAATTTAATATTTATGTGTTCTAAAAAATAAATTTACCTTTATAGGGCATAAATTAACCATTTGTTTGGTTGGTTGGTTGGTTTTGGTTCGTTTTTTTAGATGTGCTTACGAAATTAAGATATTCAAAGATTTTCTCAGAACTTACATAGGATATGTAGGAATCTATTAGATACTAATGAGGTGCAATAAAATGAAAACCTTGTATTTTTGTTATGTGTGGTTTTCACACGTTCACACAGGTACTTTTCATGTAAAAAATATTTATAGGTCGTAATTAACTAAATGGAAACACACCCAATGATGGGGTTAGTTTATCCCCAATATTTGTGATAATTAGGACAATAGGTAGGAAAAAAAATTATTAGAGTAGTGGAGTGTATTCATGACAGATATGAATTTAAAAAAAAAAATGTTTATTGAGAAGCCATGATGTCCTTAGAAAGGGATTATCCAATGTTAATGGATACAGTGGAAAGTGTTCTAGAATAAGAAAATATAAATATTTTTACTCTTCAAATGTTTTATCTGTCTTCTACATATGGATTATTGCTTTCCTAACACTGATTCTCTGGTGCATTAAGCAGTTTGCTATTTGCAAGTAATTTCCAATTTCTCTGTTCCGGGGAGTGGCACAGATACACCAAAAAAATTAAATGTTTCATTTTGTTTGTTTCTTAATTTTGTCTGTGTGCTTTTTTCCCCACTGCATTTCTTGTTCAACTCTTCCCACAAATACCAAGAGAAGCGGCTTTTTTTTAATACTTTACTTGTTTGTTTAGTCATTATTTATTCTAGCTAAAGGTGTTTCTTCTTAGTATGCACCAGCTAGGGCTGATTTTATTTTTTTTATGCATATCTGTATGCTGTCCTTCTGATAGCTATTTCTCTGGCTTCATTATCCCACTGAAAGATCAAAAGCAAAATTTTATATGCAAGGAGTGTGATGCAGAAACGTGTTTATCTCACCTCAAGATTGCATCTACCTACTAAAACAGGAAGAGACTGGATCCAAATCTGCTATTTTAACCTGTTCACATGCCTCTATTCAGACAAGAAAAAAGAACTATTTTCCTTTCTTAATTCTGAAAACTCGCTTTTTCTTCCCTGGTGTTCATGAAAAATGAACTTACATTTAGAAGAACAATCTATCATAAACACAAAATATGAGACCTGAGTGCTAATGGACAGTGTACAGCCTATCCAAGCATATTGAAGATAGTATATTTCCATATCCATGGCTTACATTTTTCAACATTAAGCTGCATCTGGAGTTCTACCACTGAGGCTGTGCAACTGGCCATCACCTTTAGCACTCTGTAGTATCTGCTAGTACCAACAAGCTTTGTCATCTGACTATTTCCTTGATATTGAACAAAGAACCTCCAGGGCACACTCCTGTCATCTTTGCTTTAAAAAAAAAAAAAAAAAATCATTTATTGCAATGCTTTGTTTCTTATCTTTTAATAAGTTATTTATCCATGTGGAGACTGGCTCTCTTATCTCATGGCAGCTTAGTTTCTTTAAGAGCCTTTGCTGAGGGATTGTGTTGATTGCCTTTGGAAATGAAAGGATGTCATATAAACCTTTGTGCACAGGTTCATTGCTTCCTTCAAAGAACTCCCATAGATTTGTGAGTTCTGTCTCTAAAGAAGACGCTAGTTCTATTTTTTACACTAACTCTTACCAGTTTTCCCAGAAGAAACAAAGGTGAGCATCATTGTTCTGTGGTACGCAGGTGGAAGATGCTGGGGTCTGCCCTGGAATGCTTTCAAAAATTGGTGACGTATTTGCTGCCTCCAAGAGGCTGGAAACACAACCAGTAATTCATCTGCCACTAATTTCAGTGCCTTCAGGTCTGCTAGGAGAATATTTGTTGGTCCTTATTTACTAATATTTAACAAGACAGGTAGTCAAGAGTCAATTACTTGTACATATTTCTTAGGTCATTTCACAGACAGATTGAGTGGAGATGCAACTGGCAGAAGCTTAGAGGATAACCGTATGCCATTCTTCATAGTTTCTAGGAACATTTGAAAAAATAAAACTCATATCAGCTTTAATTGTTTTGGCAAGGTTGATATATAAAAGTAACTGGTTTGTATGGTAGGCTTCTGTGGGGCATTTTACCTAATCCTGCTGAATTAATGGGCTGAATTAAATTATCATCACATTGTATCAGTGGAAACCTTATTAATCATTTTAAAAGTAGTTTAATGCTAGATCTCAGTGGTAATTTTAATGAGAAACACGGATAATCTTAATGCAGTTCCACAGGAATCTATTCCTGGCCTCATGTTATTTTTACCTACGGTTTAAGAAAAAAATTATAGAATAATAATAAGTTTTTAATACTGCCAAAATGTGAGCACAAATATCTAGGAAGAAAATCCCACTCCAATAGGTAAAGGTGAAAAACAGCGTCACACAGCATCAACAATGAAAAGACTTTCAAAACTAGTTGATAGTGTTACGCTCCAGGTTAACAGGTGAACACAATGTCCAAACAGTCACATCTGAAAGTGGAGGAGCTACTTCCAGTGGAAATGTCTGTGACTAACCCAGCAATTTACTGATTAAATTATTTCAGGTTTGACATCAATCATAAAAAATATGATAACTGGATAACTGGAATTTATTGAAAAATGTCAGACATATAAAAAAGTAACATTAGAGATGGAAAAATTGCCTCCTAGTGAAAAACTTGGCAAATTCTACTTTCATAGTTTACCCATGAGAAGGTTAAGAGGTTTTTATATCTTAGCCTTGAAGTACCAACCCAAGGAACTTATTTCCAAAAGCAGGTGACTCTTTAATTTGGATGCGGAAATAAAAAATACAATGAAGTGCAATTGCTGGAGTCTGAACCTAGTCAGACTAGGAAAAAAAAGGACATATTTTCATAAGAACAAATAATTAATTTTTCATTATTTAAAGGTAATGGATCAAGATAAAATGTCTTTCTATAGCTTAGAATCTATGAAATTCAGACAATTTGTACGGTCTTATGCAGAGGTTCATATGGCCCATTTAATTTTGAGATTTATACATTTCCAGATACATTGTGTACTTGAAAAAGAAATTATAATGTATGGAAAAATAAGCCTTAAAGTCACCAATTATAAAATTTTAGCAATTATTTTAATTTTTTTCCATTTTCTTTTCCTGCTTTCATACTTGAAAAAATATTGAAATGAAATCAGTATTGTTTCACTGGAATGTAATTAAGGAAATAAGTAAAATATATATTCTGAATAAATAGAACAGCATGTGTTAAAGTTCAGATAAAATGCTTAACATAAACAAAGCCTAGTCCTATTTTCATTGTTTGTCTTCTTGACAATTATTTCTTTTTATAATATGCTGTTGCCAAATGATCCAAACAGGAGCAAAGTCTCATTGTTCTAGGTCACAGAAGAGCTTAAAATTAACCTGTAGAGAACATAAAGCACAAAATCATGGCTTTTAAAAATTTGTCTACATTCTTAGCAGTGGTTTATGGTTCTTAGGAGACCTGCCTCAGAAAGAAAAAAGTTTCAGACATTGGAATATTTAAGGAAGTTGCAGGAGATGAAGAATGTTATTAATAGCAGGAATTTTAATGGAAAAATGTATGCCATTATAGTGCATATTACTTTATCCAGGGATGTCCAGTTCAAGAATTTTTTTTTTTGTTTGTTTTGTTATACCATGAATTTTTATGAATATTATGAACCTCCCCAACAAGTTACATGGAAATTACAGGGATAGAGACAAACAATAAATGTTTGTAATAAATCAGTGGTCGTTCCAGCCTACACCAGTGTAAAAGGTTTTTTTTTAAATGCAAGATGCACTGCCCTGTGTTGTGTGCATATATGTGTTCCAAGACTGGATCAGATGGCAAAACTGAACAGAACAATGAGAGGCTTTAATGCTGATAGCTCTTAGACACCATGATATAAAGGGATCCAAAACTCTGAAGCTGTTGCTATGCCTTTCCTGAAGCATGCTCTGACAATGTCATTCATCATAAGGAGATGTCACAGCAGCTGTTCAGGATCAGCACCAGGCAAACCCACATAATGGCAACACACACCAATAAATAGCTGCTTCCCACTTAGTAATATCCTCAAACTGACATGATGCTTTTCAACAAAAATCTTGCATCTTCTCATTTTCCATAGTCTAAAGAAAGTGGCCTTTCACATACATAACCAGGCGCTCTATTAGTGGACAGATCTGATACACCAGAATAAACACGGTTTTAACTTTCTGGAGAAAACATTTATAGGAAAAAATCTGTCAACAAGAAGCATACACTTTGAAAATTAGAAAGGGGCACTTCACTTCAGCCCCACCCCTCAAGACCAGGAAACATTGGGGAAAACAGAATTAGCAGTATCATTATGGTGCCCCAATATTTTTTTCCTTTGTTGAAGTTTTTATCTTAGAAAGTTAAGCTTTTGTGTTGATTTTTTTTTTTTTTTTTACACAGATTTGAGCACTTCCACATGTGCAGATATGGAAGGTAATTATGCAAATACATTCAATGAAAATTAGGGTGTGTGCAATAAAGGATAAGATATAAAGAAAAAAATAAGAAAAGTTAAAGATCAATAGGAGTTTGTTTTGAAAGGCCATGAAAATAGAAATTTGAAGAATCTTGAAATACACCATTTATTATATAAACCTTCTGGTCACCTGCACAGAAATGGCAGATGTTTTGTGCTTGTGATCTGATAATTTTAAAGCTATGATATCCTTTGCAGTTGCAATAAAAAGCAACAGGTAGTAGAAAACAAGCTCTCTTGAATTAAAACAGATCCTTGAGAAAAGCATAAATGAAGAGTGATATCTCACTCTTTTATCAGTCAGTGCTACAGCTTCCATTTTCACGAGCTCCAAAAATTGTGCTCCTTTTTGTAGTTTTATTACTTGGAAAGTTGATAAGGAAACAGCTGTAAGGTTTATACCCAAAATGATAACTATGAGTTTATATCTTTCTCTCTTTAATCTGATAGTCTTCTTTCTGTCAATTGTGCTACAGGAACTTTTTCTAAGAACAGTACCAATATAATTTTGGGTTTTCACCAGGTGTCATGGCCTCTAACAACTCAAGGCATTGATTGGAATTACTTGCTGCGGTGTACTTTAGTGCTGGGCAAATGGAGAAGCTGTAGAGCTCCCTACATTTGAATGCAGACAGTGCCCTTCACATGTTGCATTCTGGCATAAAATGTTACCCAACCAAAAGATTTATTTACCATTTACTTCAATACTGGTGATCAGATTTGCAGGTCTATAAACATTGAGCAGATTTTATGTTATAGCATGCTTAAATGTATATTTAGATTCTGCTAAAACTAATCATCCATATCAACAGCAAACTCAGTGGTTAAATACGACCTACCATATACTCCAAATTCAACAGAAATGAAATTAAAGACAACTTGAGTATTCAATGTCTTTGTTATACAGGCCTATCTGCATTAGCTTTGGAGACATCCCACAGATCTGATTTAAATTAAACACCGGGATTTCACATAACCCAATGTAGGCAAGACAAATCTTGACCTATATTGCACTATTTGTAAAACATTATAATACTTCTTTAACAGGATCAAAACAGTAAGACTAATTTAGCTCTTGGTGCTCAAATATTAAGCCAAAAGAAGCCAGAAAAATGTTTGAATATAATTTTACAATGTAAAAAAAAAAACCAACTTTATCCTCTTTATCTTTCTATTCAGAAAGAAATATCTTTATTACATTTCTTGTCCAGTTCCAAGAAAGATTTCAGTATTAAATGACAGCTATGTTTAGCATACCTTTCAAGACTGGGACTCCTGTTTCTGTATTTTTCTAACTAAAATCTATCCTTGCTAAAATTCAACTCAGGCATGTGTTTGCACACAGAGTTCATAAAAAAGAAATAGGTATAAAAATGTGTATTCTAATAGTTCCTTCACCATGTAGGGTTAGGACTAGAGAGTAAAATTTCCTTTGCAATATGAGGTACAGCAAGTGTAAGCAACACAGACATCTGCAATAGTAATTTAAACAAAGTCTACAGTTCTCTAAACTACTAAAGAGTGAACACATTAACAACTGCCTCAAGTGAGAGAAACATTGAGTTCTGGAAATGCTGAGAGACTGGCACTATACATTATGTCTGAAAATTACTAAGGGAAAGTTTAGAAGTTAACAAATGAACTCATTTTAAGGGAAATTGGAGCCTATCTATTTCCCTTCAAATGTAGTAATTTAATGGTTTTGTAGGGTTCTTGCATGTATGAGATAGAGAAAGAGGAGGAAAATGTGATCCTTTCAGGGGAGTAGGACTTGAAAGATGACAGAGAGGTCTATACATTAGCTGCAGTTTACCCTCCAAACAAATTTATATAATTGCAAACAAAGAGTTTGACTTACCCAGTTAAGAAGAAACAAATGCATGTAATAAAATTTTAATTAGTAGACATAATATAATTTGGGTTTCATCAAAAATACAACATTTAAATCAATCTTTTATATACTGGTAGGAGGTCTGCCTCTATCATTTTTGGATAACAGCATCATTTTTTTTATTGAAGAAGGCTCTCATTAATGTGTACATCTTACCATTTCCTGGTTTTCTGACTTTTTGTTTCTATTTCTTAGGGAAACAAGTAGAAAATAAAATCAGTACAAAATTAGAGATTTGATTTTGGAAATTAATGTAAATTATGCAAATTTAGAAAATAGTTGGGTAGGAATTTAATTTACTTTTCATAGTGAAAATGGGTCTAATTCATGAGAAGCCTTCTGAAAAATTATTAGCTTTTATACCAAGCCAGCAATTCTTTTCTTATATGACTGACATTGCAGAAGTGGCCAAAAGCTTTCTTCAACTGAAGTGGTAGAAGTAGGAGTCTGTGTACAGATCCTAGGAATTGAAAAAGCCCTACACCACCAAAATGAAGTGACTTGAGTCAATTCTTTGCTCACCTAAAACTTACATCAAGCCCCCTAGAATCTGATGAGCTATTTATGTGAAAAAAGACTTAGGAGGAGACTGTTCCAGCTGTCTTAATAAAATCCTGTGTTGTATTCTCTAAAATATTTTTTGGGTATATAAGGATTAAGTTAGGTTTTTGTTCGTTTTTTTCCTATCTCCCATGCAGAGCAGAAGGAATTTGGATGTCTAGAAAAACTCCCAAATGATACCAAACATGCTCATGTCCTGTAGTGCTTTTGACTGGAAGAGAGTTAATTTTCTTCATAGCAGCCCTAAATTTCAGGTTTGTGACCGAAACACTGTTGATAACATGTCATGTTTTAGCTATTGCTGAGCAGTGCTTACACAGCATCAAGGCTTTCTCTCTTTCCAAGTCTTCCCCTGACAGTGAGTAGGTTAGGGAAGATAAGAGGCTGAGAGGGAGGACAACTGGGACAGTTGATGCAAGTTAACCAATGGATTAGCCCAGTAATAAAACCAGAGTGGAGTTAATTAGGCTTTAATGGTGCTCAGTGACTGGCTGGGTATCCATCACCAGCTTGTGAGTGATTGCTTTTGCATCACTTGGTTTTCTTTCTTTTGCTTTGGTTTGTCCTTTTAAATAATAATAATAGTAATAATAATAGTAACAACTACAACAACAATAGTTTGTAACAGTGGAAATACTTAAAGATCATCAAGTAAGACAGTGAGGAAATATCATAAGGATACTGGACTCATAAAACCTTTTTTGTTACTCCCTTTGTGGGGAAGGTGCAGATGCACAGTCTATTACAAGATGAAGTTGATCTTGGTTGAACTCCTTGAACACTTCTAGAATACTACTATGGTTATTATAAAAAAAAAAAAGAAAGAGGAAAAATATGCATATCTAATTTGCTGAATTTACATACAACTGTCAGTAAATCATCAGACAGTGGGTCAAAACAGACATCAGAGCAGTTACTTTATTTCCGTTGCAGCACGAGCAATTTAAATATGTATCTGGTAAAACTAGGAAATAGGTGCATTTTATAATGACCGATACCAGTAGCTGTTAGACAGACTAGGACTGGATGGAGCATTTTCCTCTGTGATCTGTAACCATTTGCTGTAATTTTCTTATGGGCATCCAGCAAGAAAGGCCTGATATTGTCTCTGAAATAATTTCAGTGAACACATACATCATCAGCTGCTTAGCTGTGTCCTGGCAGTGACCCTGCACATGAACTAACAGTGGGACATGGCAGATTCCTGTTGTGCCGATACCTGACAGCTCTAAATAGGAAATCTGCCAGGCATATCAAGTTAGAGAGTGATTGCTTGCAAGCAAGTGATTTAATTGCAGATTATTTTTATTTAGCAAGAGGAAGAATAATGAGTCAAAATTGTTTCTGAGGGCTGAGAGAAGTCCAAGCTGGCATATTGTGCTTGACGCAATATGAAGTCACAGGAGCATGATTTAAAGGCAGAATGGGCTGGAATAATTAAAATCCATTTAGAAAAATAGTTTGCTGCTGAAGATTTGAAGGAAATCTCAGCTGCCAAAAGGAAGCTTGTGGTGTTCGTACTTTATCTGCTTGTTCAAAATGAATCCACTCTGCTTCTTGGTCTCAAAACACAGATATTCACTATTCATGCTCTCAAACGCAGACTTTACAGTTGTATAGGGTAATGCCTAGTCTTGAATTGTAACTTTTTGAAATAAAGACAAAAAGTTATTACCTTAAGGAAAGATTTTTCCCTTCAGTTTTGTAATGAGAAGCAGGGGAGGGAGTTTGAAGAAGTTTATTAAGTTAATATGTAGAGCTAGACAAAAATGTTGATCAAATAAGATTATTATCTAATGGAAATTACTTTCTGTTTCATTACATTTCTCTGTGAACATGTTCAGATAGGAATGCTTGATGAAACAGTGAACTTCCATCTAGCATTTTTATGAGATGTCATTAAAAACCCAGAAAACATAACTAGTCAGCAAATGAATAGCTAAGATCAAATCAGAACAAATCAGAACAAATCAATTACTTGGCTTTCTAATGACAATATCTCAGCAATGTCAGTGATGTGCATGTGTGATGCTCAGAAAATGAATGTGACATATTTTTGCAGTGTTTTTCCAGTCCCACTATACAAACCTGTCAGTCATTGTAGCTGCTTACTGCTTATGACCCAGATTCCTACTACATGAAGACCTATGAGGTAAACCATATTTTTCCTACCTCAAAGTTCTTTTAAAAAACTATCTAGTGGTGTGAAAATCAGCAGGTATCCCATAGTCACAATGAAACAGTGATGTACATCAGCTGACTATTGTTCATAATTAACTTCAAAGATAAAAACATACTTGAAATTAATAAAAAAAAATAAAAAAGGAATTACTTTTCTCTTCCAGTGCAAATTTTAAAATAGACAATGTGAGAAAAAAAAGCATTTGTTTGCAACCCTTGCTTGAGTTCCAAAGTATTAAGGATTATAAGAAGTATTGTAATATATCACATGCTGTGAATTATTTATCAGTTTGTAGAAATATATTGTACTGACTACGGACTGGAAATATTTGAATACTCTATGTAGCATACATAATATATATTATACACATATGCATACACTCTCTCTTTTCTTCTCCCAGAAGGAATTTGACTTCTATTCCTTTATAGCAAACTAAAATGGATTTCATGTTTTCCAATGGTAACTGTTTTGAAATGATCACATGGAACTATTTGATTGTCAGGAAAAATGCCCAAAGTAGTTTGCTCCCTCTCTGCAGTTACCAACACCACACACTGCATACAAGAAGGTACACAATGCATTTGTGGGCATATTTGTTTCCAAATAAAGACATAATTTGTAATTCAACTAAAGGACTTACGGGAATTTGAGTATAATCAAATACGACAGAACAAATATAAAAGCGAATATGTTGGCAACAATCCCTGTTAGTGGATGACTACAAGATTGACTTTCATTTTAAAACACCTCCTTACTTATTCCTGTAGAGGTGCTACTGTTATAGTAATGTGGAATGAAGCTATTTTAAAATTTCATTCAAAACTATTGAGAGTGGTCTACATAAAAGTCTGTCTTGCTTTTACCAATTATTTGCACATGATGCATTGTGAGTATGGGAACAATCCCTAAGACATTAGTGAGTCTGAAACTTCATGTTGAGCTGGCTAGCTGTACTGCACTTTTCTTTTTCTTTCCTTTCTACACACAAACTTCTTTGCTAGTTGGGGTATGTGAGACATTAGGGAATGGTGCAGCTGCATGTGATGATGTTGTTATTAAAATTATCTCGAATGGCACATGATAATCCAGCAGACATGCTCAAGATATAAGATCTTTCTTTCCTGATACCACCTTATTTCATTCCATGCTTTTTTCTACCAACATTTTTTGGCACATCACACGCATACAAATATTTCTTCTTCAAGCACCTGCTGAAAGCAATCTACTCCGCCTCCCTATCTATGCCACATTTTTACTGACTCCTAGGAAGCCATGTTTATATCTGAAATATGTGGAAAATATTCATGGCAAAACTCTCATTTTCTCTCAAGGATGTCAAATCAGTAGTGAAAATACAAACTGAGCATTAGTGTCAGCAAAACCTCAGACTCTTCACACACTGACATTTTTTCTTTTCCAGAGAAAACCTTCTAGAGTGTTCATTTTCCCAGAGAATAAGCACTTGGGAAAAAAAAAATCAAACAACAACAACAACAAAAAAACAAACAACCAAACAAAACCAAAACAAAATAAAACAACAAAAAACAACCAACCAACCCAACAAAGAAAAAAAACCCTAAAACCCAAAACCTTACAACATTTTGTTCCATCTCATGTGTTGGGTTTTCTTGAACTGAAATGCAGTCTGTTATGTCTGGATACAGAGAAACATAAGGATTGTTTCAAATATGTTTTAACAGTACTTCGGCTGCCATGTTCCCAGAATAATCTATTAAGGAGAAATATGTGTTTAGAAATATATACAGGTTCTGATGGGTAAAAGAAAAAAAAAATCACCACATACACAAGCCCAGCAATGGAACCGGCTGCCCACAGTGACTGTGCAGTCTCCATCCTTAAAGGTTTGTAAGACCCAGCTGAATAAAACCCTGAGCAATCTGGACTGAATAAAATGTTGATGCACCACTGAGCAAGAGAGAAGGTGACAGCCTCAAAAAATCCCTTCTCAACCTGAATAAATCTGTGTTCTCTGACACAGAAAACAAAAAGACAGAGACAAAATAACTTCCGACAGTATATACAGGCTTACATTTCTTTCACTCAGGAATGGAGGTTATAATTTAAATGTTCAGTCTATGTTATGGGATGTTCTCTTCTAACATCAATAAGTCAATAATCTAGAGAATTACAGAGAAAAATCTTACAACTGTCCTTCTTCTAAAACATTTTTTCCTGAAATTCTTGTATGGTATAAATTTAAATCTCTTATGTAATCTCTTAATGTAATTACATATATGTACAATAACTACATAGATTATTGTACATATTTAATATGTTATTTTGTTGCATATCTGCAAACTATGTGGTAGTTAAACTTAATATAAGCCTAATATGCCTTAAAAATGCACTGTAATAATGTAATGCTTGAAAACATCACATTTTCTAAGCCCAGTTTGTATATCCTTGAGAACAGAATAAGCTGTTTTAGAAAAAACACTGTAACTCTTAACTCTAGCTCTGGTCTTACAGCAGTGCCAGCTTTCCAGAATTCTGTTCGAGTCTCTCCTGCCTCAGCACCAGCACACACACATGCAAATTTAGGCTTGATGTTTATTTTTTTGCCCGCACAATGCTGGAAGAAACATTAAAGTCACTCATGCTCTGAAAAGTATAACAGGACGGATGCAAGAGGAGATGGAGATCGTGCAGCTAAGTTAGAGCATGAATTATGAAGTAGATCCTGTTTGAACAACTGCAAACGACATTTTTAATTTGACTTGAGATTAATGTTTTGGAGAGAGCTAACTGTGTCAGGAGCAGGATCCAACAAGGGACTTGATCTTTTATACATCATTACAAAGAACTTCAGAGGCATTAGGGACCCCTCTAGGTGAGAGCACCTACTGACCATGCAGGAGTTCTACCTATAGTTACATATTAGGTCATATGTACAGTTTCATTATTATCTACTCAAAAAGCAGGCAGGAATTTTCAATATATGAGTTTGATTCCAGTCTGAAGAACCTCAGACACAGACAAACTATCTACTTCATAAATAGTTGATTTCTTTTAGGTTGTTTTTCCATTTTTTAAATTTCCTCCATTTTGTAGTGTAAAGTCTACTCACACCCCTATGCTTTCTCTCACAAAAGAGAAGGCCCTCAGGCCCTCACAAAAGGCTCCTGTAGATTCAACTGACCATGATTCTGGAGATAAATGAGAGGTATATGAGCTTTATCTCTTTAAAAGGGTGTTTCAGACTAACAGAGTTGATGTTTCCATATGAAGACCACCAAAATGGAAAGTTAATGTGGCTAACTAGAGAATGACCTAACTGTGCAGTGCAGACATGAGAATGACAATACAAGCTTATATTTTATCTGACATTGTGGATGCAGTTGTACCATTGAGTAAGGAACTAGCAGAATGTTTAAAATACTTTGTACTAAAAAAAAAAAAAAAAAGAGGTGTGACAGGAATTGATAGTTACAAGGCTGAAGTGAAGAATAGGTACTCTTAAAAGAGGAAAAGTTTTGTACCATTACATATTAATATCTGGATAAATGACACAGAACAGCAATCCCATTAAAGTTTTCAGATCTATAGTAAATAATGCTAAGAACAAATCTGTCTTACAAAGCTTGAAGAGAATATGTCTTACTTGATAACAGCCTCAGCTGATCTTACATATGCATGTAAATCTAAAATCATGTTTGAAAAATAAGAATGCAAATGACACACCAGCTAGGCTAGGCTAGGCTGCGTTTTGGAAAGCTGAAAGTATGAAAAGGCCTTTGGAAAAATGACATTTAAGTTCATGTGTCAAGATGAAATGCTGGTGCAGCATAATGCTAAAGTAGTGAGGAATGCTGTGAAAACACAGAGATGTATAGAGGAGGAAATACTCTATGAAAATGAGGAGTAGGCTTTTTACAAAGGTCATAGAAAACAAACATATAGGACACATTTTATGGCTCTTGAGAATGTTTTGGCTACATGTGTATCACAGAGCTCCTTTCCTGCCCTTATGGGTACTCCAAGAAATAGCGTCTCAGAAAACTCTCTTTTTGACCACCTATGCCAAACCAGCAGAACCTTCCATGCTTGGCACAAAGCATCCTTGGACCACAACTATCTTTAAAAAACAGCCGATTTAAGTGATACACAAAGTGCATATTGGATACTAGCTTTAAATTCAAAGAGAGGACACAACACTACATTCTGTATATGCAATAAAACACAGCATCCCAGCAGCATGGTTTTTTGCCTTGATGTTCTATAACTCAGCTATGGCTGAGTTTCCTTCTCTTCATTTCAGAAACAAGACTAATGGCTGCAGACCTTGGGTCTCCTGCTCATTCTGTGATTTATTCACATTGTCCTGACAGCACATCATCTTTCCTAACCAAACTTTGTAACACTTAAGTGCTCTTTGATTCTAGACTGAGCTTTTGAAATAATTAGCCACATGTAAAATACACCAAGATGTATATAACTATTTTCCATTTTAGGGGTGTAAACACTCTTAACTAGTTTGCAGATGTTTGCTCCGTGATATCATGATACATCATGTCTTTACTATTGTTTGTTCATTATCTCTGAACAACCACCTTCATTTCAACTCCTGGCATTGGGATTAATATAAAATAGATACCTATAGAGACTACTGTATTCTCCCCCTCCCCTCAATCATTTTTTTGGTGTCCACAACTTAAAAAAGCTACAGACAAACAGAAAATGTCACTAAAAATGCTAGTTGAAAGACCTTGAAAAAGGTGGTTTGCAGAGTTTCTGGTGTATCTAGGGAAAGGGTGAGAGGTGATTTGATTACAGCCTACAGTTACTTACAATGAGAAGATTTCTGATTGCAAATAGCCCTTTAATTTAACAAATGAAGCATAATGAGATCCAATATTTGAAGGTGGAAGCTAGATGATTGATATTAGACTAGGTGCATATTTTTATCAGTGACTCTAATCAACTATTTGGACTATTTACCTAGGGAAGTGCTTGGTTCTTCATCACTGAGAACTTTAAATGAAAATTGTATGTTCCTGAAAGATATGTAATAGCTCAAGCAGAAATTATAGACTTTATGCAGGAAACACTTGAAGGAATTCTGCCTTGTATTATGCTGTAGTTCTGACTAGTTGATTATTATGGCCCCTTCCAGTCCTAAAAGATGAGTGAAATTTAGTTCCATTAAAATCAATGTGAATTTTGTCACTGACTGGAATCGGGTTTTTCCCGTCTGAGTTTGCACTAGTCCACTTTACAGCCTCACTAACACAATACAAATACCTTCAAGTATGCAGAAGTCTAATCATATTTAATTGTCTTCAACACTCCTAGTGTGATGAAAAAAAGCCTTAAATGTAATACAAATCAGGCATTCCTAACAACTATAAATTAATACTTTTAGAAACTGGGGTTGAAAGACTGAGTTTGAACTAGTCTCCTACCATGAAGTTTGAAGTACATACTTAAACTTGCCAGCTGTAAAATGTTGCTGATAATAAGTTAAGGCTGATATAACTGTAAATCAATAGAAGGAAGCCACTGGCCCCTCTTCCTTGTGCTTAAAAAACTGTTTTCTCCCTTGGACAATAAAGGAGATTTTGCATAGTATTAAAATGTTCTTTCCTAATTTGTAATAAAACAGCCAGTAAGCCACCATGTCAGAAGGCTGTCATAAAAAATGTATGTGGTAGAATGACATTAATAATTAGATGTGTTAAGAAACTTCCATACAAGTTAAAGATATAGATTTAGGATTTTCATTACTGCTAGCACGAAATGATACAGTTATAAAAAAAGAAAATAAATCAGGCATACAGACAAACCAGTCTGAGTTATACAACATCCTTTCTCTCTTGGTATGAAAATAAAAGTATATGCAGTGGACTGAAGAGAAAAAACAAAAACAATTTCATTTCTTAGAGTTATTAAATAAAGAAAAATTAAAAAGGCAAAGGACTTGCCATTGAAAGAGACCACAGTGCTTAAAAGCATTAGGTATTGTGTCTGGTTTGTGCATCTAGATTTGCAGTAAGGGAGAGGTTAAAATATTTAAAATTCTATGTTACCAAGTTTACATAAGCTAAATGTCACTGTTACTATGGAGCTGGAGCATCAGGTTTATCCCTACAACAGCTCTCGGGGGAGGGCAGAACTATTTCCTCCCATTCTGGAGATGGAGACTCATGTGAGAAGAGCCGCAAAAACAGATACCAAACAAAAAGCAAGGATTTCCTTTCCTGACCACAGACTCGGTCAAGGGACACCCAGAAGGATCTGTCAGGATGCCAATAGTGTTATGCATCTGAAAACTGAGCAAGCAGCTCTGCCACAGAGACTGAGACACCAAACACCGTAATTGTTCAGTGTCGGTACTTGCTGAATACGACTGCCCGTAGAAAACAGCATGAACGTCTCATCTCAGCTGCAGGCGTCCTGGAACCAGCAGTGTTGACACGTGGACTGCAGGGTAAAGCACATGTGATTTAATTCTCCCTTTCTTTTGGGGTCTGGTAGACAGCGGAGACACAGACAAAGTGGTAGTGGGTCCACCTCCTGCTAAAGGGATAGGAAGCACTGTGGGTATCACAGGCATTCATTCATCAGATGGATTAATGACCAAATTAATCAGACAGAGAAAAAACAGCTCTCTTATCCACCTCAAAGGCTATTAGAAGCTCAGCTATTGAACTGATGCATAATGCGGAAGGATGAGACATATTTTGTGAGAAAAGCAATGTGTGTGTACCCCTGTCTGATAGACTTCAGGGGCAGCCATCCTGGGTGGGATGAGGGCCCCAGAGCCTGAGACAGGTACAATGAATAAGAGCACATCAGTATGGCATTTCCAGCTGCCAATGTACCACCCCATACAAAGCACATCATCCTTCCTGCAACCTCTCCTGTAGTTGCATCCACTTAATCAACAAAGGAAATTATACTTTATGTTCAGACTCCCTTTACCTGTCTTTTTGGTGCAAAGTCCATAAATCTCTGTCATAATAAGAATATAAGTGCAGGTTTACTAAATTGAAGGCAGACACTCCAGCCTTCCAACTTTTAGATTTTAAAGCTTCTTTACGGCAAAAATAACAACTTTCATCGTGTCCTTTAGGAACAGATTACATGCTAACAGCCCACTATGAGATTTCTTGTATTGAATTCCCTAATCCTGGAAGCACTTGGGTCAAGAAGTAGAAGTCTTTTGTCTCTTTGTGAAGCTAAGTCTAATTTTAAAATAGAAATAACTTAAAGAAATTTGTATACATAATCCGCGTATCATTCCAAATGTTACATTATTTAAAACCCCTCAGGTAGGAGAGATTAAAAAGTCCTACCGAACTATTTCAATGAATACGACTTTTATTTATTATTAAATGGATATTAATGGACTAAAGAGTTGGTAAATACATTTTATATAAAAATCATTTAGTCCTAATAGGGCAAATCGAAAGACTACATGCTAATTTCTGACTTGAAAAATTCTTCCTTTCACATCTTAGCTGCTTCGCTTCCTTTTATATTGATTTTGGGTTTCCAGACAATGAGATTATATTTTGAAGCATTCACACAGGAGAGCATAAGGACAAGGCTATAACAAAACAATTAGATTCATATAAATGAGTCTCTAAAGACTTGAGTAAAGCATTATTCTCTGCTCAGAAAGTTATCAAATTTCTTCTTTCACCCATCCATCACATTAGGTGATGTGAAAGGGTTTTAAGAAAGCAGATATAGTTTTAGTCCACCAGAGAATGAATAATTCAGACTTTTGACGACCCTATGCTGAAACACCTTGTTAAAAAGGAAAAAAATAGTTACAGTGATGCTGTCAAACAATTCTTAGACAACTTTGTCATTGGGTTGCTCCTGTTAATAACAAAAGATAGACGAGGTAACATGAAACATAACAGTAACCTCAATATTAGTTACAAGACCAAGTGCTCATGACAAACATTTGTGTCAGGGTTTTATGTAATTCAGTACTTATGCACTTGAAAAATAGAAAATGCAGCCAGAATATAAACTATGCATAGGAACTCATCTGGGTAAAAACGAGACCCTGCGTGCTTGCACACAAAACTGGACCATGTACAGACTGAAGTAGTTTTTTACAAAACTCAAATTTGTCATTGAGGGTAGAAAATTTCTTGTAGCTCTGCTTTTCCTTGTTTTCTGCTGGACCCATTAAGGGGCAAAGATGGGGTGGGCAGAGGAAACTAAGAGGGAAATAGTAAAATTGAGAGATGTTGCTTTTCTGAAACAAAGCTTTGTCTGTATGAAATATCTGCTTCAAAACCAAAACATTTCAGACAGACAAGGTGAACAGAGCATAAACTGACTGCAGGGACAAGATCCTCCACCACACTATTTCATATACTGGAAATGCATTAAGGACAGTCCTGAGGAAGATGCCTCGGTGCAGCTTTTTAGGGTTTGGTTTGGGGTTTTTTGTGCCAATTTACAGCCATAAGTTTCTATACAATAAACAAGATCAAATGATAGCTTCAAAATAATTGATTTTTTTTTTCCTCATTGGAGTATTTTACTCTAGTCAAATAGGGTTTTGTGTTGTTTATTACAATAATAATGAAATCTATTGATTGAAAGGTATTCAGAGGACATAGAAATGGTAAGAAAGTACACAGAAAACATTCACATTTCCTATATTTCCTTATGCCTTCTCTCAGGTGACCAGGTACATTTATGTTGAGGAAGCAATACATAAGAAATAGGATCTCAACATCTATCTGGACTCCTAAAAGGCAGACAGTACTGAAGCTGAAAAGTGGGCAGGTAGTTGTACTGGGAATATCCACTGAGCATAGTCTTGCTCCTCAGCTCCGTGAAAAATTTATGTGGCTTAAGAAGTCCATCTCTAATTAAAAGGAGCTTACCAGGTGTTTGGAACTTTGTCTTGCACGGATACTTGCGACAAGTACACTGAGATACATATCAGGTGTTTTAGTGTGTTTTTGAAAGTCCCAAATGAAATACTTCAAGGGAGATAGGTTGCAGAATACTTTGTTTTCAGGCCTTGTTATTGCCCAGAAATAAAATAGGTAGGAAACTAGATAATACTGGCAAGATCAAGGAAACCCAGGACATGAGTAGGAGCAGAAATGCTGATGTTGGAGGTTATTAGATGCAAAAAACCCAAGAGGCATTCATTGTTTTCAGACATTTATAGGACTGCTGAATAAGTAAATGGGGACTTGAGAAGCTGGAGTTGGATGCCAGAATTCTGCATGTAGGCTTTACATTATATTTTCATCCCAGTTTGCTAATTTCTCTTTCTATGTCTCCAGATGAAAAACTGCAAATAGAAGAAGGGACATGACTTGCACTCCCTGATCAAAGTAACTTTGTGTGAGTAGGGCTCATTTATTATAATTACCTCTGCATCACCCTGCCATTTGGTCTTCTGTCTAGGGAAATGTTGGCTGCTTAGCATCAATTTTCGTTTTCTGCTGTATCCCAGCACCACCACTACACCATGCAACAACTAGCTTTGACGTGTAAGCCAACATATGGCCATTAAACTATTGGCTTCAATTACAAACATAAGGACTCAGAAGTGTGACTTATTAGCATGAAATTATTAAATTCCTCCTAGAAATGTGGCTTCATCTTTTCAGTCAAACAAAAATACACATAAAACTAGTCTTACAAGATTTAATTTTCTCAGATGATACCATTTAATTTCATTTATTGCCATATTATGGGCACAGTTAAAAACCCTTCCTTTAATAAAAGTATTATCATATTTAGAGTATTTCATCCTCACATTCATGTGTCTCTCTTTTGGTAGGTGCCATACCTTGGTTTGTTCTTTTTTTTCCTAAAAAAAAAAACAAACTTGAGAATCACAGATTCTAAATCTTCTTACATACACAAGATGAAGTTTCATGCTGATGTAAAAAAAAAAAAAATCCAACAGAAAGCCTCAACTATTCACCTACAAACATTACCCTCAAGAAAGGAAATTTAGAAGTATTTTGTCCCTGTGTTGTGGTGAAAACTCACGCGAAGTTTTTGAATTGCTTGCATAATGGTGATACACCAAGAATGTTGTTTCCTGCAAGTTCTTGTCATTCTTTCTGTATTCTGTCTAATGAATCTTTCCTGTCAAGTTTACTATTTCCCTTTGGTATTGTCATTAACATTAGTCATTAAAACAAGATTGGGCAAAGTGCTGGAAAACCTACCTTTGGGAAAGACTTTATTTAGAAAGCACACACCATTCTACCAGAGTAGTTTACAATGCTGCAGTTATTTCCCTGCAAGCTTCAGTATTTTGGATGATTAAAATAGATTTTTTCAGTATTTGGCAAAAACAATATATTTCAAAAATAATGGAGAAAGTTCCACAGTACTTCACATAGCCCTTGAAGCTCAATTCTAGGTTCCTAAAATCATAGAGAATAGAATGGGAGGGACTAAAACATAACCTAACTCCTCTGTGTCCCCAAAGCAGCATTAGCTATGGTTATATATTTCTGATTGATGTTGTCCAATCTTCGTATATCATTGAAAATATTTGTTACCTTCTCCCTAATAAATAAAAAATTACAAAATAAAAATTAAATACCTTTCTCTATATGAAATATTGTATTTTATTTTGACTTGTAGCTAGTCCTAACCTTTTTCTCAGCTAATGCATCTAGGAAAATAATTGCCTGTTCCCTTTTCACAGGACACAATGAATTCACATGATGAAGAACATAATAGCAAAGATAGCTTGGTGGAAGAGTTAGAAGTTAGGAACAACCTAGCCTGGTGCTCTGAAAAGGAAAAGAGAAAGAAAAATATCTTTTGTATTTTTATATTCTAGTTTTCTAAGACAACTTTTGCATAGGTTGTGACTGAACAAACATTTTTTAAAAAATGGTGTTTGGTATAAATTTTCCAGTAGCATGTATTTATGATAAGCTGATTCAAAATTAATTCTAAGCAGAAAAATCAATTGTTTTGATACTAGAAAATTCCGAATACTTCACAAGCATTTCTGTCTCATAGCAAGACCTCTCCTTCTGTTTAAAAAATACTTCCCTGAATTAATAATTTTCGATGATGTATCACTAAGAATAGAGGGTTGGTCATACATATGAATGGAAGATGTTTTGTATCGGAAAGAAAATTAAGTGCTGCTTACTTTGCCAGAAATAACTGCCTCTGCTTTTACCTCTCCTCCTCTGAAGCAGATTTATGATTGCCATTATTCATTCCTGTATGTTGTCTTAGGGAACACTTTTATGTGGAAATGTCACTTATTTTCAGATGCCAGTAACTCAAATTGCTTTACAGTTTCATTAAAAGCCACCATTGCTGCTGGCTGCTCAGCAGACACCCCAGCTAGTCAGCTCTGATGTGCTCTTTACAGCCAAGTTGAGAGGCAGTTTTAACTTGTGCTTTCCACTTGCCCTATAAATAAAACACCTTTAAGAGCTAAACGATCCTGTCTTCTCTTCTTCATTACCAGGCAATGAACACCTGCCATTTCCAGAGCACTGCAGGACTAAGGACCTTTCCAGTCTCTTGCCTTTGTAAGCCCCAGCCTGGCGGGCTGTGGCCCTGAGCAGGTACCGTGCTCACTTAGGCTTGAGGTGTCTCCAGCCCCCCAGACCAGCCAGCCTCCTGTGGGACACAGAGCGCTTTTCCATCCTGCTCCACCAATGGAAAACATTATTTTTTGTCTGTGTTCTAGTGAGCAGGGACAACCAGATATGCTTTTGACAGATAATTTGTTCCCTGATTGGTTTCTGTGCTAAAATTTATACTAAAATAAACAACATGCTCATTTGGGTTTCAACCGCAGTAAAAGTTTTCTTATTGGTTTATTATTGTCATTCTGAACAGAAAAAGACTATTTGCCTATTTCCAAATGTAACTGGATCTTACACATTCAAGAGTTAGGTTAGACTTCACCCCTAGCTCTACTCAAATAATTATTTTAGGTTATTAATTCATACACTATTGATTTACAGAAAAGGGTATTGACCAAGAGAGAAGAAGCCTTCAGGATTACCCAGTATTAATTTCTGTTAGAAATGAAATTGCATTCTTGATGGATTAAAGTCCAGTATAATCGACAAATCAAATACTTATATTTCTAGACGATGAGGGATGCAGGCAATAAATCCTGCCAGAAAAATTACCTGAGTAAATGGCACACTTGCTAAACTCAGTCAGTAGGTTCTTACCTTGATTCTTAAAAGCCTAAGAGTACATACATATAGGAAAAATGAGACAGTGTGTTTCATTTGTTTGTTTGCTTGTTTATTTTCCTAATTTTATCACACTTACTTTAAATAATCAGATTAACATGGATTAAAAGGGTGGAGAGCTTTGGGGCTCTTTTTTTCTTCCTATAAAGTTCTGTGAGCATCATAAGTTGTCAGAAATTCTATTTTGAAAAAAAAAAAATCCCATATCCAGAAAAAAAAAATTACTTCCATATAAAATGATAGAAGACTGGAACTTTTTGCAATAAAAGCATTTCAGTTGTTCTTGCACCTGACTGAGATGAAATCAATTGAGCCTGTGAATCAGCAAACCCTTTGTATGCAGAGACATTTTATGACTTGGTTGGTCTTCTCTCCATCTGCTAGCTGGTTAAAAGTCTACTAAGCAGCTCGAGTAGTTCAAATAAAGGGGGAATCCAGGGTGTTAGCAAAAAACCTTTATCAGTGGCATACAGCTTGCATTCAGTGTGTATAAGGAATGAACAAAACTGTTGCATGTGTTCATTATGCCATAAATTTAATGTATTTGCTTTCTTGAGTCATATAGAGTATGGTGGCAGATGCTGAGCAATGGAAGTGGTAAAGTAACATCAGTCACTGCCTATTTTCCAATAAATATTACGCCATGCTGTGTCATCCTGGTCTTCCAAAGTGTATGTTAAATGGGATACAGGGAGCAAAAAAATAAAAGGAACAGAGATGAGGACAGTGTTACCAGAATATGATCACAACCCATTTTATATGATCCAGGGCCTCATGGAAAATAGCAATAATAAAAACCTGTTTTTACATATACCTCATAATAATCTCATTTCTCCTGTTTTATAAGTGGCTGACACGAGCCACAAAACACTGAAGTGACAATGGGTCGACAAGATTTCATTAAGATGTGCATCCAACAGGAGTTTAGCAGCTAAAACTCTTTTAGGGGACATATGTCTGTGCTGCATGATAATCTAAACTAAAAAAGAGAATATTATTGGGGCACAGCTAACACCACAAGCCAGAACCTGGGCAAAATCAAGGAGGACTTTAAAGCTCTTGGGGTTCAAGTGATTTCAAACCCCACAAGTGTCTTTCAGGTATGTAAACAACAAGCAGAATCAGAAGGAAAATATTGGCCTGCTTTTAGACAAGGTGAATTAGTCACCAAAAATGGGGATCAGCTCAGTGGAAAGTGACCTGGTGTGGCCAACAAGCTCAGTATGAATGAACACTGTGCTGCTGCAGCAGAGCATTCCAATGGGGTGCTGGGTTGCATCAACAAGGGCATCACAGAGATAGGAAGTCATTATCCAACTCCACCCAGTGCTTGTCAGGCCACATCTGGAATAATGTGGTCACTTTTGGTCCCCACTGTTAAAAAAAAGGACTGTAAAGAAAATAAAAAGAAGAAGTGGACAAATTGGAAATGGTTCAGAGAAGGACCCCAAAGATAATCAAAGGACTGGGAAGCCGGACAAGTGAGGGAAGGCTGAGAGAAATGGGTTTGTTCAGCCTTAGAAAAGAAGGCTTAGGGTAGACCATATCACTGTGTGCCACTGTTTATAGGGTGACTACGAAGAAGATGGAGACTCCATTTTTACAAGGAGTCATGTGGAACAGATGATGGGTATTGGGCTTAAGCTACACCTGGGGAGATTCCAATCAGACACAAGAGAAAAAATTTTTCACAATGAGAACAATCAGCCACTGGGATAATCTTCCCAGGGAAATGGAGGATGGATTCCCTAGTGCTGGACAATTTTAAGGTCCAGATGGAAGGTTCATCTTATCTAGACCATGTTTTCGGCAAGAAATTTTTGAGCTGTTGATCCTTGAGGTTCCCTTCCTACCTGGTATTCTATGATTCTATGAAGAAGCTCTTTGAATCAGATTTGATATTATTAATCATGTGCTGTACATAGTCTTTCAGGGCAATTTTAAGCCTCAGTGAAGCCATGTTTTCTGTGACTTCAAGACTACTTTTTTCTGCCAACCTATTTTTAATAAAAAATCCATCATTTCAGTAAGCTCCTCGACATGTCTTTGTGTGAATTCCTTTGACATCCCTTCCTAAGCTGAACTGTAGATATGTTTTATTCATGTTGACATCTCCCTACATATGCATTTTGAAAACAACTGGCCTCTTTCCACACCTGCCATTTTTATAGTTGTGTACAAGTTAAGGATTGTCTTTGTTCATTTGTGTTTGTACACTGCAGATGAAGATCACCTTACAGTCAGGAATAAAAATTAAGCATGATTACCCTTGGCTTAGTGGAGACATCTTTAAGTAAACAAAAACATACATGAAATAATTGACCCATTTTTCTTCAAGCATATCAGAACAGACTAGGAACAGCTATTTGTGAAATGATGCTAACATAAAAGGATAATGAAGATGGATGCAGTACAAACTTTGATTTTGAATCTGTTCCACAATGGTTAACACTAGAGAAGATGATCCCTGAGGCCCCCTTTAGATGATTCTCCAAAGGCAGTATACTCAGTAGGTACCACTAAAAGGAAACAACTTTGATTGACACAGAAACCTAATAATGGTGCTTTCCAGTGATTACAGCTTGAAATTGTATGTCAAACAAATCAACAAATATAATATCATATCTTCAATACAATCCAGCTCTAAACCAGAAAGGATGTTTGGCTGTAGAGAACCTAAACAACATAATCAGCCACAACATCTTTGTTTATTTAAAAAAGTAAGTGTAGGAGATTTGCTAAAAGATTAAGCATATGATGAAACTCGAGTGTACACATCCCTTATACTGAAATACAGAAATTGAAACTTTAGCAATAGTAGTACTCTGCCAGTGTTACATCTACCACTTATATGCCAGCAACAAAAAAATTCCAACAATACATTCTAGCGGTACCCTCCTATATCACATATGTCCACCTTACCACTAAAGAAATATAAAAGAGAGCATGCCTTCAATCATAAGGAAAAGAAGATCCCTGGGCAAATTTTGGAATAACAACAACAACAACAACAATAATAATAATAAATGGAATAAACTATTCATTTATTCTACCTAATATATTTGCCATTAGTTGGCATCAACAAAACGTGATCGTGAAATGCAGCTAGTATGAGACATCTTGCCCATATTTTAAAGGAATTTTCTTTAGTATTCCTGTGGAAATTCATATGGATATAATATTAAAGCAAGTCTATGTATAACTCATGCTATAGATCACACAGTTTCATTAGAATTCCTTCCACTCTTAATTTTGGACTTCCTGCTTCTTGCTATTATAATTCCAGAAGACATGTTGTGAAATGTACTTCTGATTTTTTCCTATCATCATTAAAATTCAACCTTGTAGATTTTTAATCTATCATTACTCAGATAGAAAATATTAAGAATCAAGAAAATAATCTGAATGTCTGTTCTCAGACTTAGATGAGCCTGAGATTCTGTGAGCAGTACTGGGAAAAAAAGTACCCTTATCCTTCCCAATGATGCTCAAAGAATGAGTCTTTCAATGGGATGTGAATGATGATCTATATCAAAGATAGTGGCTACAGAAAGTGGATGATTGTTTTTAATCTCCTCAGATTGCTACTACAGTACCTAGCAATTCCAAGTATCTAACAAAAAGTTATCATCAGAAGGTAAAAGTTATCATTTTTCATATTTAATTTTTAAAACTCCAATTAAAAAAGAAATGCTCCCATAGCTATAAATTTGTTCCTCAACAATTGATAATTTATTTTGTGTTAAAATATAAACAAGGAAGATAGGAAAAAGATTGTTTTTCTTTAGAAGTAGATCCCATGAGAGAAAGAAGGAACAGGACTTGTAACAAAAAAATCTATGTAGCAAATTTCTCACCGTTAAAAGATTTCAGGTATGGAGAATGTTAGTGATCGTGTTCAGCAGAATTTCCATTTTAACTGTGAAAAGTCTTAGTAAGTGGCTTAAACAGCAACCTGCCTTAAACTTCTGGCAACAGCTGACCCACAGTGGCCATTTCCCCCTGCAGAAGGACTAAAAAAACTTTCTATACTCTTTTTCTTAGATTAAAGAAAGAAAGAAAACAAAAACAATACCAAAAAAACCCAAACCCAAAGACCAAAAAAGTCAGTCTGAGATGGTTAAGTAGAAATAATTGACATGAAAATTTCAGCATCGTTTATATTCAAACACAAACATGATCATTTTCCTTTAGATGCTACGATTTTAGTTTTTGTGATATCATAAGGGTATTGTTTATTATAATGATTTCCTGCAACTAATACAGAAAGGTGCTTTGCAGGTTTGCTCTTCTTTTTTTTTCTTTTTAAATCAAGGAATCCTCTGTTCCTGTTCTATTGAAATGAATCCTTAAAACAGACCCAATTCACCCCCTTCAATTAAGAAACAAATTAAGAAAGGACGTAGCGGTTATGTGAATATAGAGCAAGAGAAAAGATTTGTAATGCTTTCATCACAAGTTTACCTCTCTAAGCCCTAGGAAGAGACTGGTATCTCCACAGTTGACATTCCAGGGATAAGAGGTTGCCCTGGCTGCCAGGCAGCGTTTCGCCCTCCCTGGCCCAGGCTTTCCCTGGGGCTCTTGCCCACCCTCCCTTGGACATTTATTGTCCTGTTTTGTAGGAGGCAGGTATTTTTGTAGATGGGTAGACAAAATATTTCAGTATGCAGATTCTCAGAAAAAGAAACTTCTCAGACCTATTGAAAAAATCTGTAAACAAATTTTCTGCATTCAGAATTGCAAAGCTATATTTAGTTTTTCTTTCTTTTAGAGGTAATAGTATTCTTATTATTTATTACTCTTATTTCATTATATTACAGTAGTTTCTCTGTAAAAACAAAGGCAATGAAGAGACCATGTGAAAGAGGAAATCAATAAAGAGGCTCATCACAAAATCTGTAAATAAAACAATGTTGAGGGTAAAATATCCCTGCTTGAAGAATAAATGGATGCAGCCAGAAACAAAAACAATAGACATATTAGGATCAACAATACCACTGCTTGCAATCAATATGCAAATGCAATTTCTCTGCTCAAACAGGAATACTGTGTGGAGCAGAATACTTATGAACTCACATGATTAGGCACAGCATGTGAAAAGCTGACCACTTCCATTGCAGGGGCATTATGAAATGACAGCAGTGCACATGCAGGATCCATGTTTTTCTCTTAAATCCAGAACTTTATATATATAAAATTAAGCTGAAATTTCAAAAATTCAGACTGTGATATTTAAACACTGTTACTGACAGTAACCTTAAAAGTAATTTTATCATTTTACAAGCCATTTGATTCTAATGCTTTAATATAGTTTTGGATTTTCTTCTTCTCTTTTTTTTTTTTTCTTCCTCTTTTCCCTGGTGGTTTATTATTCTCAGTATTCACTGCACATAGAGGCTGAAATTTGCTCTGCAGATATGAGGCCTTAAAGCTTTCATTAAGAATTAAAGAAAAAACAAAGTGAAAAAAGGTTAAGATTATTCCACATCATGGTATTTGGGAATTTAAGATAAGTGTAAAACTTCATGAAGCTTCTAGAAAAACTGTGAGGGATGAAAGCTTAATATCTTTGAACTGACTCAAATAATACACTTACTAAAGGAGGAAAACAACAGATTCTGATTTTCCTTCTGTGAACGTATTTCTGTCAGTTGCAACATAAGATCTAAAACATCATGTCATATCAGTGATACCCACTTCACCTTCTGTTTCCACAAAGCTTTTTTCCCAGGCTTCAGCTGGTGTTTCATATGAAACACACAAATTTTTTTTTTTATCTGTCTGGCAGTAACAAGAGAGCATTCAACCTAAGATGCCCAGAACAGAAATTACAGAGTAGAAAACAAATAGACCGTTTAGAATATTGTGCCTTCTTGGGGAACTGTAGAAAACCTGCCTAAAACTGAAGGTTGTCTGCTCATTTTTGTAAACTCATTTTACTCAGGCAATTTAATCACCTGATGAGCACTTGCTAAGCCAAGAAAACACATGTGATATTCCTTTTGTGATGTCTTTGACAGTGCAATCTCTTTTTCCCTTATACCAAGACAGTCCATTGCTCTCTGGGATATTAGGGTCTTCTTCAGTCCTGCTTTCAGTCTTCTCTCGTTTCTGATGTGTTTGCCATTTTACTGTCGTGTAAATGTTATCTTGAAATCCACCCAAGAAGAAAGTGCAGCATGCAAAGCTTGTAACAATACCATGGGACTGTAACCTTACAATTCCCATAACCATACCTAAGTAGTTCCCTCAGCCAAAAAATTGTGAAGAAACAAAACCACAAGAAGAATTTATTCATTAAAAATAATGGGTTAATTTTTTATTGAAAGAGAGTTTAAGAAACAGAGAAATATAAGTTTCTTCCTTTAAAGAAAAGAAAAACAGCTATAAGTTTCTAATTCCAAAGAGTTCCATTGAGAAAGTTAGTTCATTGCTCTGTTCTTAATAATGGCATTAATTATAGCAGAGCTTAAATGTTCCAGTAACATTGGACCAGGAACTTAATATTTATAAAATACAAACATAATTAAAAGGTACATAGTTTATGTACAAAATACAGTTGTAAATAATACTTTAAACAAAAACTCTAGAAGTATTTTCTTTTCTGTACAGTTATCGAAATACCTGCTTAGAAAACATTTATAGGAAAAAAAATTGATAATTTAGTTTAATTTTCATACCTCTTTCTGACAGTTTCTATATTATGCCTAATTTGGGGTTTGGCTAAAGCAGATCACAATATTTAACATAAAAATATAAAAATACTTTGGGGAATAACAGGAGAAAAGTGTTTTGGAGAGCATCGTCATTGCCAGTTGCCGCAGGCCAAATGATGTGTTTGTATGTAAATTATTATTCTTGTACACATTAGATCACAGCTGTTCAATAGATATTCAGCTTCTGTGCTCCTGAGGTGAAAAGCTAGCTGAGTGTGGACAGACAGTTTTCCTGAATTTTTAATGCAGCTGCTTTGGTATCATTGCATGAGGTTACCTAATTTTTTTGACTGATGTATGAATATAAAAGAATCACTGGAGATCCCAGAGAATAGACTGTCTCTCCATGCCTGCTACAATTTATAAAAAAAAAAAAAAAAGTGATATTGGGAGGATAGCGAGCAGAAATTTCAAATAACAATGCTAAGCTCTGGAAAACAAGATTTAGGCATTGAAATCTATAGATTACATCCAATAGAATACAGATTTTCTATCCACAATTATTTCTATTTCTAGCCCTAAATCTATGAACTCTGATAATTAGTAATTTCAGGTGCTATGTCACAAGAACATAACAGAACAGAACTGCATTTTCAACCTGTCAAAGCTGCAGAATTTTATTGTAGCTCAGAGGAATAGGGAGGATCATATTGCGATTAGAGCTAGAAAGGTTGTCACTTTTTAAGACCAAGTGCCTTTGCTGAATATAAAACCCCATACAGTCGACTTGGTAGCCTGTGAATGTATGCAGGACACACTGACTGGGCTGTCTGGCTCAGAGGCAGAGTTCAGCTGTCACCCTGTCTTTCCTCATGCCCTCCTACTGACAGTAACAGTCTAAATGATTTTTGTGACATTGGCCCAACAGCTCCACTCTTCAGGCACACAAAATAACCACATGATCAGGGCATATTTCTAGGAGCAGGATCTTAGTTACAGCTGTTCTGGTTTTAAAAATCATACCCATTCCAAATTGTGCATTTTACTTCCATGAGGTTGTTAGAATTGCAGATCACATACACTGGACTTTGAATTAACTATTTCTTAAATCTATAGTTGATAATTTTTATTGTCAATTGATCAATCCTATAATAAGGGTAAAGGATCAAGACCCTGTGGCACTAGGCACTATAAAGGAGAAAAAAAAATTCCTTTATTTCTCTACATCCCTAATGAACTTTTTTACAACGACTATACTATGTGTAGAAAATCTACACTGCAGCACCCTGAGGGAAAAGGGGTTAAAAATATTTAGAATACTTGTACACATTTATAGAGTAAAACCATAACATCAGAGGTACCTTAATGAATAATGTGTAAACTCACCTGCTTGTGTATAACAAATAGGCAAACTGTTTGACTGCGTATGTTCCTGAATTACATCACTGCTAAAGCCATTACAAAAGCATAGACAGATTCGTGCTATCTCACCCTAGGATTACACACATCACTTCTGTGGCAATTTTCTTCCTTCTATCCCAGTAGCCACCAGAAACTAATACAGACCTGTACTACCTCTAACCTTAGTACAAACTTTGTTATCACCTGCAACAATGATCTGTGCTTGTCCAAGGACTAAAATCTTACTTTTAACACAGAAATTTGGAATGTATGCTCCTCTTGAGGCATTTCCATGGTGCATATATTACTACTTCTTTCTCCAGAACAAGGAACTCTAAATTTCATTAGTTTTTCTAATTTTTTTTTTTTAACACAGAATTAAATGATGCTTTAGAATAAACAAGTTAGAGTTCATATTTGTAAACATTTATATTATGACCATGAATGTTTCATGATCTCAGCTAGAGGGCTGTTTCCACAATACCTGAATGTCTACAAGGTAAAAGACTGGTTTGGAGGGACAAGGCATTGTGTCACACTGCTGGTCTGTGAGGACAAGGAACAGTAAATCTTCTACCTGCCAACTTGCCTTCAAAGCAAAATCCCTCTGGGAAAGAGGTTAGCAGGGAACATCCCTTGTTGCCACAGGAGGAATGCACTTAGTTCAGTGGCAGACATTCATCTGCTGAAAACAGGCACAAGAGGGTGGATGAAAAAAGCAGGATCTAGCAAACTTGCAATTTTGGACAGGGGTATCAGAGAAATTTTCACCTCCTTTTGATCCTCTTGATATAGAATATTCCAGGCTTATATTTGTGTTTATTTCCTTGAATCCAAGTCAATTACTTTTATCTATCCCTGTCTTGTAGAGTTTACTACAATTAGTATTACCATATGTGGCAATGCACATTACTACCAACCATGCAAACTACCTGATAACGCCGAAAGAAATGAATGGGGTGCTACAAAAAAAAAAAAAAANGGGTCAAAAAAAAAAAAAAAAAAAAAAAAAAGAACTTTCCAAAATCAGAAAATAATGGCAATAGTTCTCCAAACTTCTAGTTATTCACAAAAGCACTAAAATGTTATTAAAATTTCTTTCCTTATATGAGGACTACTGCAACATTTATTTTAGCCAACTTAAACATCCTGAAATTTCTGAAAGACACTTTCTATTTTTATTATTTTATTCTTAGCACAAGGACAATATTATGTACAAAATTAACATAGGTACAAAATTATCTAGGCCCTTTAGGAGTCTGAATTTCTACTGAATTTGGGGAAAGAATGTACATACTTTTGAAAACACTGACTAAAATTGTTTACTTCTAGTCACAGAGGATTTCAGCAACAGAACTAAAGCCTCTGGTGTGTCGGCACAATCTCTTAAGAAGAAGACCATCACATCAGTACTAGAACAATCATAATTGCAAACAAATTACAATTCAATTAATTGCAAAATAAAGATTTTACAAAGGAATTGAATTGCAATCAAGTCTACAACATTTTTCTTCTACAAAAGTCAATTGAGAAAAATGTCTCATGTTTGTATAGAAGCCGAATCTCCCCTTTCAACACAACACATTATCATTGCCAGCTATGTACTTTGGCCAAAACTGTTGAAAGATTTACATAAAATAACAAAAAAGACAAAAAATCTGTAATATTTATCTGTAAATTAACTTACTGCATCCAGAAGAAAGACAGTGATAATGATGAATTATCTACACATAATACTATTCTGCAGGTTTAGAAGAAGGAACACTGAAGCATGAGAAAATTTTTACTTCTAAATACAGTTAAAAAGTTATTAAGAAATAAGGCAAAAGCTTTTAAATTGTAGGTGACTCCCTTCTAAAAGGAAGTGAGGGCCCCATATGCCAACAATACCCATTCCACAGGGAAGTAAGGGATATTCGTAGGAGACTCCTTGGACTGATTTGGCTCTCTGATTATTACCCACCTCTGGTTTCCCAGGTCAGCAGTGACAATGTTGCAGAGAGAAGTCCTAGGGTAATCAAAAAGATCTTCAGGGCATTGTGACAACTTGTTGAAGGGACAGGAGCACAGCTGGTGTTTTTCCTCAGTCCCTTCAGTAGCAGGGAAGGATGATGAAAGGAACAGAAGAACCTACCTGAGGAACATGTGGCTTAAAGACTGGTGTCATCAAAGGAATTTTGGCTTTTTTGCTCATGGGGTGGTTTATATAGCACTAGGTCTGCTATATAAAAGGATGGGGTTCACCTGTCTAAAGGGGGGTAAAGGATTCTATCCCATGAATTGTCATGGCTGGTTGAGAAGGCTTTCAACTAGGTTTGAAGGAGGAAGGAGATAAGACCAGGCTCACTAGAAATGGGTGGCATTTCAGTGTTGGGGGTGACCTACACCAATGCACCCAGGATGGGTAACAGACAGGAGGAGCTGGAAGCCATGGTGCAGCAGGAAAGATGTAACAGTCACCATCATGGAAATGTGGTGGGATGACTGACGTGACTGGAATGCTGCAATGGATGGCCTCAAGCTCTTCAGAAGAGAGACATGAAGAAGGAGAGGTGTTGAGATGGCTCTGTACATTGAAGAGTGGTTTGAGAGAGCTCAAGGATGGTGAAAATAAGGTTGAGTGCCTATGGATAAGAATCAGGGGGAAGGCCATCAAGGCAGCATCCTGGTGGCAGTCTCTCACAGGCCACGAGGCAGGACGAAGAGGAAGATGAAGTATTCTAGAGGTGCCTGGCTACAATTTCACAATTCCTAGCCCTTCTTCTTGTGGGAGAATTTAACTCGGCAGATGTCTGTTGGAAACTCAACACAGTGGAGAGGAGGCAGTTCTAGGAGGTTCCTGGAGTGTGTGGAGCTTCCAGACACAGCTGGTAAGTGAGCCCACCAGGGGCAGTGCCCTGCTAGAGCTGCTGGTTACAAACACAGAAGGGCTTGTGGCAGATGTGGTGGTAAGAGGCAGTCTAGAGCACAGAGAAATGGTAGAGTTTTCAATCCTTGGTGAAGGAATGGGGCCAACAAAACCTCAACCTTGGACTTCTGGAGGTTGAACTTTGGCCTGTTTGGGGCACTGGTTCAGAGAGTCCCTTGGGAATTAATCCCTAATAATAGAAGGGTCTCGCAAGGCTGGACGTTAAGAGGAAAATCTTAAAAGTGAAGAAGCAGGCTGTCCCTGTGTGCCAAAAGATGAGCCTGCAGGGAAGAAGACTGGCCTGGCTGAACAGGGAGCTTTAGTTGTAATTCAGGGGAAAAAAAAGAGAGTCTATGACCTTTGGAAAAAGTGACAGGCAACTCCAGAAGACTACATGGATGCCATTAGGTCATGTAAAGAGGAAGATAGAAAGTTTAAAATTCATCTAGAACTCATTCTGGCCTCTGGTGTGAAAGACAATCATGAGTGGCTTTATAAATATATCAACAACAAAAGGAGGGTCAAGGAAAATGTGCATCCTTTCTTAATTTGATGATGGGGAACCTTGTCACAAAGGATGAGGAAAAGACTGAGGTGATTAATGCCTTCTTTACCTCACTCTTAACAGAAGGCCCAGTTTTCCTCTGGGCAGCCAGCCCCTTGAGGTGCTAGACAGGGACAGGGAGCAGAACTGAACCCTTGCAATCCAGGAGGAAGTAGCTGGTGGTCTGCTGAGCCCCTTAGACACACACAAGTCTGTGGGATTGGATGGGGTTCATCTCAGGATACTGATGGAGCCCATGAAAGAGCTCATCAAGACTCTCTCCATCATTTATCACCAGTCCTGGCTAACCAGGGAGCACCGGGATGACTGGAAGTTTGCCAATGTGATTCCCTTCTACAGGAAGGGTTGGAAGCAAGATCTGAGGAACTACAGCCTGTCAGCTTGACCACAGTGTCCAGGAAGGTTATGAACAGATTATCTTTAGTATGATCATGTGGAAAGTACAGGACAACTAGGGGATCAGGTCCAGCTGTCATGGATTTAGAAAAATTTAGTCCTACTTTACCAACCTGTTCTTATTTTATGACCAGGTGACCCAGCTAAACAGATTATGATAGTCTTTATTAGTGTAGTAGTTCAAAATTAACTTTTCTTTAAAATGTTCTTCCTACTAAGAATTATATTACAACAACAAAAAATCATTATTTGAATATTCTGGGAAGAAGATAAAAAGAAATATTAAAAGAATGGAAATAAAAAAAATGAGAGAGAAACAGGACAAGCAGATGGGATGGAAACATAAAAAATGCATAATGATGTTTTAAGTGTTACTCATCACATGCAAATTACTACCTGTGAACTAAGCAGGGACATTCACACAATCAACCTTTCCTACAATGAAATTAGATAAGATGGTGCTTTCTGGCCTTAAGAAAATCAGTATTTTTGTCCTTATTTTTTCAGTTATATTCAAATTCTAGCAGCTGGTTTTGTTGAGGGAAACAGGAAACAGATTCAGATCTGGGAAAAAATATTTGTAGAACTCATAATTTTCATATGAACATTTTTAAAGGATTTTTTCTAAACTGAAAAGACAAATTATAGCAGCAAGCAAGGAAAATCAGCAGTTTTGTATTGTAGTGTTTCGCAAAACTCTCAGGGATAACTTGTGGGGGCAACTGAATGAAAAAAACCTTTTAGCAGAACACCAGGTCCACCAAATTGGCGTAAATCCATAACCTCCACTGGTTATTTCTGGCTTGGAACCTTAACCCATTCTAATAACTGTTGATTTTTTATGTTTATTCTTGATAATAGTTTTTCATTATGTTCATTAAACAAAGAATTGTGTTTATTGTTTTTGTTTGTTTGTTTCCACTATGATTTCAGTCTGTTAAAAATAAAAAAATAATGTTCTATCAGTATGGTTTTTATATTGAAATTAATAACAAAAGCACTTATTATGTTTTTGGCTGACTTGTGTTCTTGCCCAACTCACATAAACTGCAATAAATCCTGAAAAAGGATAAACATATATTTCAGAATTTGGCTTAAAGTACAGGAATTTTGATAATGCCAATTTGAACTGATGTAGACAAACTGTTAAATAATTTTACTAATTGTGAAAGAATATGTACGCCTTTAAGAAAGTCACCTTTAAAGCGCTAAAATACTAAATCCAGACATTGGTCTGGAACAATCATATTTTTATCATTGTGCAAAAAGTTTGTCTTTTCACATCTGAAAAATGTTATCATCATCGAGTTTCTCCATGATACTTTGCCTTGGATTTTTATTGTTTGTGAAAAATTGATTTATATAATCACCTAAAATTATTTATTATCTTATAGAGAATAAGTCTTCTGTGGAAAATTACTTCTTGCTCAAAATGCATGTATTCCTTTTATGCATGTGGAGTTAGGTGCATTTTTTTAACTGTATTTTATTTCTCGTCACTGCACAGTGAACACAATTCACTTTCCACCTAAGGTTATGTTTTCTGTTGTAGAAGATAAAAATTGTTTGCTAGATTCATCAGTCCTATCACATACATTTAGAAATAGTAAAGTAGAAGCTGACAGTTTTAAACATACATGGTTAACAGAAAAGCTGGATTCACAGCTAATATTCTATTGTGATGGTGCATAACATGAAAAAAATATAACCAGTTTAGAGATCGTTTTTCCATTTTAAAACAATCTTAGTTTCCAATAACATTCTAAGCTTGGTCCATCAAAACTTTCCAACATTGGCCTGTAATTACTTTTTTTTTCCGTTAATTCTTCTGTATTGTTCCTTCAAACTAAAAACAAAAACAAAACAAAGTCACCAACACCCCCCTCCCCACTAAAACAAACACCCCTAAAATATCCTAAATAATTACTTTCATTTTTTCCCTCTCTCTGTGAAAAAGGAGTTTTCTTTGAATTGGTCCATTCCTATAAATGTTTTATGTTTCAGTGACCTGTTACATTCTGACATTCTCATATTTAAATGGATAGCTACAGATATGTAACATCTGAATGGAAAACAGCATATATGGATTCAATAAACAGAGGCACTTCTTGCTCAGAGCTAATTTTATTTTATTATGTAACACTGAAATATGCTGATATAATACAGATTGAAACTGAGGGATAAGTGCAGGTAAATAAAGGCGTAACACAAAATATGCTAAAAAATGATCATTGATTCTGTATTTTACACAGACCAAAAATGAAATCTATATCTGTGAGTTCATCAAAGCTATTCAGTCTACCAAAAGGTATTAGCAAAAACCCTTTCCTTCTTTCAAGGTAACCAACCAAGATGTGGTACAAATCAACATGTAGCTTGGACTAAATACTTATTCAAGCACACAGACCCAGGTTTTGGTTGGGCTGCCGGGGTCACAGAATACAAACGCAGGCAGGACCACCTCTAGGTCAGTTCTGGCAAAGTAGCTGTCACATCAGATGAAACAGCCAGGAGGGAGGGAAGAGGGTTATGAGCTTTTCCACTTAAGGTTTCCAAGCAGTAGACTGAACCAAGTGACCTGATAGCTCTGATCCTGCTTTCTGGTTTGTATGTATGTAAAGCCAGACTTACTTTTACCACACAGACAGAAACCAGGGAGCATAGGGGAAAAAATAGCAAAATCTAATTTTAGGGGGTAGAAGAAAATTTGGTATCAGCCAGAAGCAGTAGATGCTATGATGGGTTAAGACAGATCTGTTTCTTCAAAATTCTTCCTGACTCACTTTTATACCCTTTTGTTTCTCCATCTATCTCTTATCAGGACAACCAAGTCTGCATCCTTCATACTTGTGGTAGTGGCAATTTAATTTCCTTTTAATGAAAAAAGACATCTTAAGACAGATTTGACTGCATACTGTCTTAATCCCTCCTTGGAACAGGTGAGGAGCAAAAGGTGAGATGGTGCTTGGCCCTTTTGAGTCTGGAATAATTGACTCAGTTGGGAGGAAGAAATAGGTCATATACTTGGATTTGGCAATTCTCTATCAGTCCTATCTACTGATATCAGGAAAGTTCTCATTTATTTGAGAGCAAAAAAGATATTTTGTCTCTGAGTTTCATACCTTGCCTTGGCTCATGCCTTGTGCAAAACAGCCTGTGCACTGTCTCCTTTTGAAAACGCCAGGTAGAGATTCAATAGAGAATTATGGGTTTGTGTTGTATTATCTCTGTTTTGTGAGGATCCCTCCCTCGACACAGAGAATGTACAAGAGTCTAATTTTGAAAAGAAGAAGGCAGAAAATTATAGAAAGCCTTCCTTATTGCAGAACAGTGAATTTATTAGTGACTCAAATACCCTTGCAATGGTCTTTTATTTTTGTTATTTTTCCTTGGTCACCGGGAGCCTCACACCTTTCTCCACACACAAAATGTTGCTGTCTGCTTCTTTGATTGTCCATTGAGCATTTGAATTATAACCATTTGTCTGACTCTCTGCATGTATTCGAAGTTAGGATTATAATGCACCAGTCATCTGCATGGAGTCAATTATTGTAATATTCTACTCAAGAAAGGCAATAATGGAACCTTTTTTATTTATGTCTTTTGAGCAGGACATTTTAGTTTAAGTATCAAAGAAAGATGCCATCGTTAATATTAACCAGAGGCATTTTTATTTTATTAAATTTTTGAATTATATTTGCTAGTTCTAATTAGCTGCTTTTATCGTCATAATTTTTAAGGATTTCTATTAGTTCAGGGAGTGAATTTAATTAGAATATGGCATTACTTGATACTGCAGGGAGACTTTAGATTCAGTAGCTAAAATTAAATAACGTAGCCCTAGCCTTTGCAATGTTTTTCAAATTATTTAATTAGCCAATTACAGCTTATTTAAGATGTACACGTTATTTACCTTGAGATACAATTCCCATTGTGGTTTGATTTAGCTGATAGGTTCCAGGTTTGTTCAGACAGTGTTTGGACTTGGTGACTTTGGCAATCTTCACTGTTGTTAAACAGGCTTAACAATCTGAATAACAGATCCTACAATGCCATTGGTTTTGTGTATATCCCTGTACACAAGATTAAATTCAACGTTTCATATGGTTTCCATAAGCATTCTTACTACACTGCAGTAAAACTTATTTGTTGTCTACCCAACTTGTTTTTCTTTCAGTCCATCCATTCTTAAGAGAAATTTCCACAATCACAGAGAAAATAAATAAAAAGAGTATTTGGGATTCTACAGTCCTACTTCAGTGAACAATTTAGTGTGCTGTAAAGAGACTGCATTAACTCTCAGCCATAAAAAAGCCCTTAACCACAAAAACATGTCTATATTTTCCCTAAAGCATTCAAATGTAGCTCAGCTTAAGTAACAAAAGCCAGATGAAAAGCCAGAATCACTCAGAGGGGCAGAAGTCTTTGCTTGCTTTATACAGACAGCAAGAGGCCACAGTCTTTCACCCTTTGAACACTCGGAGAATGCACATGGCACCAAGAGCCCTTATGATAGTTATTCTTTTGTCCTGAAAGGTGTATGAATATACTGCTATGTTGTAGAGGGAATGTTTTATTGCTCTCCAGTTTCTTTAGGAATGGTACTTTACTAGAGCATGGATAACCAGTATTCCTGCAATTCAGAAATACCTGGTGGCCTTTCACAGTGGGCTGAGACCTTGTGCTATGGTTAAATGAGCAACATAACAGGCTCCTGCAGGAGATGGCAAGGAGCTCTGTCCCTGCTCACAAAAGGCTTTCTTGCTGAAAGAGTGAGTGAAAGCTGCAGTTCTCGAACACTGCTGCTGAAGGTGGGCAGTGGGGCATGCAGCCCTAACTTCCCTCAGCCCACAGCGAGGAACTGCAGCCTGAGAGTGCTGTTTCATGTCATTTATAGCTACGTCTAAATCATAGTTTGGTGATAACCAAAAAGGGGGATCCCACAGCCACCTCTGGCTTAACAATTACAAGGCTGAGTGCTTTACCTCCTGACTGCTCCTCATGCCACCTAGGAAGATTCCTGCCTCGGTGAGCCGTGGGGCTGTCTCTGTAGGATGTGCTCCTGACACCAGACTGTGTAGGACGTGTCTGACACCCACCCGCAGGGCGATGTCCCAGCCTGGCTGGACCTGTCCCCAGGGAGGGGCCGGAGGCCCGGGCCTGGCTCTGCCTTGCTGGCCCCTGGCTGCCCTGCCACTGCTTGGGGCACTGGGACAGTCCCTGCCTGGTGAGGCCTGGTATGTACTTGGAAAAAGTCTTTGCTAGGAAAACATTTCAGGATATTTATAAGCATCTGTTCTGAAATTTCAACCAGTGCAGATGAAAGAGGGGTAGAGGGAAATAACGAAAATAGGGAATACCTTCAGCAGATCTGGAAAGAGCATATGGAAACTTAGAAAATGAGAAAAAAAAATAGGTTTATGAATAATATTACTGAGAAAGAAAACAAAGAATTGCTAGGAAGGTTTGTGATTCAGGCAGTACCCTAAAAAACACTAAATCCAAATTCTTAAGAAAAAGTAGGCTGTAGCTATAACACTGAGCCAAGGTTTCTTGTTGTTTGGAGGTTTGATGTAATAATGAGATCATTCTCATATTTTTGTCCTTTGAACAAAATGAATCTTTCAGTTTTACTTTCTAAGGCGACTCCATTTTGGTGAAAGGGGCAAATTACTACAACCTTGTTGTCTGTAAAATGCAACTCAAGATCTCCTCATCCTCCTCCTTTATAGAAAAATGGCATAAAAATTATAGGCTGCAAAATGTTAGTAATAGCAACACAAAATCTGGAGTTTCACTGGCAAGTTTCTTAAAGCAGTCCATTTATATGAATATTCAATATTGTTAATTGCCGAGGTATGACAGAAAGAAGCATTTTCTTGTGTACATTTCAGTGACAATATACTATTGTACTTACCTGCAGTGATATTTGCATTAACCTGTAAGGCCATCCCATATACAGTGCAGCCGTTTTTGTCTCCCTGTAAATGCTAACAGCTCAGAGAAGCCACAACATCCATCTGAAGCTGTACATCTGGTGCTTCACTGACATGAATGGCAGGTTTATGTGCCTGACACTCTCCAGAATCACAGTAGGATTTCTGAATAAGTTTCTTTTTTTTTCTAACTTTGTACAGGAATAAACAAGAAAAACATTGAGGAGCTGAGCTTAAAGATCATACTCTAACTTGCCCTTTATCACAAAGATCTGAAGCAAATGAGTGACTGGGTTTTCCCAGATACAGTCTTGCAACGTGCCTTATCCTTGGGGTTGTGCTTAAGGCTGCAGTCATACTGACTACAAAGCTTTTGCCCTTATGAATTCCTCAAAATGGAATGGTATGTCTCTCTCATGATGGGAGATGTAGGAGATTTTTACTGAAGGGCTGTGGAATCAATGGATTGTCTTGCAACAGGGGAGCATACTAGTTACATTTCTTGGAGGAGAGAGGTTGTAGGATGTGCTTACATGATGGTCTTTCTTAAAGAAGTCAAAAGAATGAGGTTCTTCTACAATTAAAATAAGAAAAAGATGAACATGGCTGGTCCTACGACAAATACTAACTACATGTAAATACACATGAACAAAATATATGCATTATATCATACCTTACCTTCAGCCCTATACTGAGTTGGAAATCCTAGCTGGTGGCAACAGCACAAAGTACATTTTTACATTTGCCTTTCAGGTAAAATGAAAGGTAGAGTTTCCTAATAGAGTAAATATATCCATAGGAAAATTCCTGAGCTGACTGCTTATGCTCTGCAGAAGGGCACTGGTTTACTTACAAAAGGCAATTGAGAATTTCCTTATTTTCAGCTTTCATTAAAAGTACTATGAAAACACCATTGTAAAAAGCAGAAAAACTAAGTGACAAGTTCTCCTGCCTGTATAAATGGATGAACTCAGGTTTTATGTGTATTAATGACTTCTGTTTTATTTTACTGAGTTTTTAAAAAGTAAAACGAACATTTATGAACCCACCAAAAAGGGAAATGTAGAGGGAAGCTACATTATACATTATGAATAACTGCAACTCAGAGGGGTTAATGATTTAGAACTAGATCTAATAGTCTGTATAAATGCCTACATTGAGAAGGAAATTTTTCATGATTTGTAAGAAATTAGATATGCAGTAAAATGAATTGTACATTAATTTAAACACCTGCCTTTGACATACTTCTGAGATCGATGTTCTGCTTACTGGCCTTCCAAACTTCTTTGCAAAGCAAGAACTCAGGTAAAATCATTTCAAGCAGAAATCATTTGCCACAAGAGCTCAGTAAAACATCTTAACAACATAACTTGCTTTATAAAAATTCTGCATAAAAAATCGATGACATTTTGGGGTGGTGGACCACATTATACTGGAAATAACTTCATGAACTGATCTTTTTTCTTATTCATGCCATGCAGAATTTGCTTCTTATTTGCAATTCTGTGGGATTATTATGGCAGTGACACCAGTTGCAAATGTGGCACAGTAATCTGAGGATAGCAGTCCTGCAGAATGTCAGGTTTGTCCGTATCTGTCATGAGGGTTGCTCAGTGACCTTCTCTCCAAAACTCCAAGTCAACTGCAACTCAAATTTTGATCCAAAATCTTTGATGCAGGAAGGCAAGGGCAGCACCCTCCCACCTGCAGCAGAGGTAGCATCCAGAAGCAGAGGTAATTCCCACTCTTTCCTCTACGCTTGCCATGAGAAAGCTAACTGCTTCCCAAACTCTCTCCTTTCTCTTTAAGACAAGAGAAGAGTATTGTTTTCACATTGTGCAAGCTTTAATATGCAACTTTTTCCCAGTATGCAAGAAAGCAGAGCAGACAGGAGGCCTTCAGCTCAAGAATGAATTTCATGTTATGATTCAAATCACAGAAATCATCATTTTCTCTATTTTCAATTATTAATAAAAGCTTATAGGAACATTAAGGACTCAAAGCAATATTTGTGTTACTAAAATGCTAGGAAATGCCTAATGACTTAATTTTATTTGATATTTCAAGCATAATTAAACAACAGAAGGCCAAATCCTGGTGTGTTGCACAATTTGAAATCAAATTATTAAACCTCTGACCTACCTTAGTAGATTTTTATGAGGTAGAATTAAAACCTGAATTTATTATATTTATAATTACAGAACCACAGAATAAGCTGAGTTGGAAAGCACCCATCAGGAACATCAAGTCCAACTCCTGCCCAGCACAGCACCATCTCCAAGAATCACACCATGTAGCTGAGAGTATAGCCCAATCACTTCTTGAACTCTCTCAGGCTTGGTGCTGTGATCACTGCCCTGGGAAGCCTGTTCCAGTGCCCAAAGTTGCATTATTATCTCAAATTTTAACTTCAGTTTCTAGATTTAGTGGAAATTATCTGAAGGTGTGAGTATGCACATCTATATGCCAAGATACTGGACAGATCGGAAACTAAGAGGAAAGGAATGCCTTGTATGAAACAGCTCTTTTCCTGAATTTCCTAATCTGTGAAAATGAAAGCCTTCTGTGGGGTCACACATCCCTCAGCAGCCCTCTGCTGGAAAACAGACCAGTGATAAAAGGGGTTGCACTTGGCATCTGCATGGCTGCCTGTCAGTGTGGCTGTGCAAGGTCCTGGCTTGCTGGCTCTGCTGGGAGCTGCTCGGGAGGAACACTGACCTGGAAGCCTGAAGCCTCAGCTGCCTGCTTCCCTTCTTGCCTTGCAGTTTCTCAGCTGTCTGGGTTTCCAGAGATTACGAGAAACCCTGGCTCCTGGGAAAGAGCGATACAGCGTGATTAATTCTCCCTCACAAAGAGTTACAGCATTTGGAAGTTTTCTTGCAAAGTGGAGTAGAATCAATTTGTTATAATCTCTTTTTATAATCTCTAATAAATATTTCACCTTTTTATTCTTGAGCAGAAACACGTGCTGTAAAAATGCACAGCCAAAATGAAATGTCCTTTGATGTTAATGTATATGAGTCTCTAAGACTGATTTTTTTCTATTAGTTGTTAGGCACAAATACCTTCCTAAATTTAATGAGTAAAAACGTATTTTATTACACCTGGAGTTTTGTTTTTGCTATGGAACAAATAAAAGTAAAGTTTGGCTCTAGACTCCATACTCTGATTTGGAGTTGGAGATGATTAAACAATTTATATTTTGTTACATGTGATTTTCTTTATTCTCAAACCCCAGGCATGCTTGACACACAAGCAGAAAAAAAAGGAGAATTGCATTTCTCACTTTACTGTGCATACAGAAACACACATTATATTTGGATTCTGATTCTTTCCTTTCATGAACATTTTAAAAGCTTACATTTTGAAAGGAAAAAGAAATGAAATTTGGTTTTGTGCAGAACAATACATCAGTTGTACCCCAGTCCAGCAAAAAATTCCCACATTCTGCAGCCTAACATGCTGTCAAGTTTGTGACTGAATTTGGAGTCACGTCTATTTCCACAAAAATGAAAAGCCAGGCAAACAACCTCCTCATACAACAGCCATGTAATGGGTTGTTTCCTATTCGGGCTTTGGTTCAGCACTATTATGGCATTAATACCCTGGTTTGGCTTCTGGAACTAGCTGCAACTCACATTAAAAATTGTATTATTTCACATATTATTTTCAATGGCATTGTGGGCAGTAATATCAGAGAAAGGGTTTAGTTTGATCCTAAGAGAAGAAAGACTGGGTGATCAGATTAAAACTCATATTCTGTGTTTCTATCAACACTAAAATGGATTACAGCATAGCTGAGAAGACTGAGCCTGCTTCAGGCTTAGAAAAAGCTCCTTGGTTAGGAAGAAATTGTTTCAACACAACATTATCTGTCCATGTTAATTTATTTCATTATAGTGATTTATAGTTGATATTGCTTTTGTCTCACCTTGATGCTTGCAAAGACATTTTTCACTATCAGACACAGTGCCTTTTGTCCAATTTTCTAAATGTCACTACTAAAAGAAACTATGCAAAACATTTTAATTAATGCTGAATACAATCAAGGTAAAAAATGTTCATTGTACTTCTTCAGGAAAAAAAAAAAAAAAGAGTTATAAGAAATTAATCCCTTCATGTTTCCATTTGCAGCATACCAGTTAACTATAGAGGTTATTCAAAGAAGGTGATTCCCTTTTCATTGTGTAGGAGTATCTAATTTTATAATGGTTTTACAATATTTTCTGGTGTTTATGATCTAAGTGTATAACATGCTTATTTGTTTGTAAGCTCCATATTTTCAGAAGTAATATTGAAGGAAAACTATAGTATAGAGAGGAAGTATGAGAGAAAATACAGAAAGCTAGTCATGCTATGAATTTTCTTACTACAGTACTAATAAAGTGTTACTGAAAATCTAACATTGTGATAGAGAGATCTTCCAACCTTCATTATCATAATTTTCACTTCACCTACTATGATTTTTACATAAAGATACTTCTAGAACTGTTTATTTTGGTCAGATTATTTTATCTAGGCATTTGTTTGCTAGATTTTGCAAGTAATTTATCTGACAGCACTCGCATTTATGACTCTTCACCCAGAGAAGAACTTCAACGTAAGTTTCCCACTATACCAGTGCCAAATTACCTTTGTGATGTAACTTTTTATGTTTAGTTCATTTATCCAAACCTGTGCTTCTCACTAGAAAATTGTCAGAGCTGCAACTTGAAATGACCCAAATTTATTGTATAAATACCCTGAGACGAAAAACCTTGAAGTAGAAGTACAGCAACCAGTAATCAGAAGATAATATTTTTCTCCAGACTGTCAAGAGTTTTCATTTTTATTCTCTTCACATTCATAAAATGGAATTGTAAAGTATATTACAACCTTGCAACTTTTAAAAAACATCTTAAGTGGAATTTCAGAATCTGCAGATGCAATAATTATTTTTATTGCCATTATTTGTTCCACATATGAGAAGAAGTACCTCCTGTAAACCTGGTGTATCAACATTACAAATTAGTGCATAAGCTAAAGATATGATTTCTTCCTCCTTCTTTTTTTTTTTTTTTACAGCTCCACCTTTGAAACAGAGCTCAATGGTGGGACTATTTTGAAGGGGTGTTTAGAACTCAACTCAGAGTTCTTAAAATCATATTTAAAATTTTCAGAGAAATTTGAAAGTATTTTAGAGGAGGATAGAGCAAGTGAAGATTGTGCCTTCATAGTGTTTCACTGAGTGCTGAACATGTATAAAACAGTCTCAGACTGAGAAATGGAGCAAATATTATCCTTACTTACACCTTCTGCAATTTATAGTGGTGGAGATTTTAGAGATACAAAAAACTGATCCTTTAAAACAAATAAACAAAAAGAAAAGCCCTGAGGCTAACTTTAAAGGTTAAGCAGTCTTTCTTTCTTCTCCTTTTCTTCATGCTTTGATATTTCCAGCTTCTTTATTTATTCATTTTAAGTTCCAAGATGCTCAGCTGGTGGATGGAGCCTCTTAGTGTAATAATGATATAAGCCTTCATTCCTTCTTGTAAAAAAAAATAATATCCGTGAATAAATGACAATTATCTCTCTGCTGCCATGTCAGTCTCCTAACACTTCTCATCTGAGAACTGGTACCTGTTTGACAGTGTACCAAAGTGATATTTATTAAAGAGCTTCGTAATTCCTGCTTGGGAGTGAGAAGCTTTCTCTATGCTGCAGGGCAGTCCTTATCTTCTCCAGAGTAAGTCACCTCTGCCTACAGGACAAATCCACTCACTTCTTACTCATAATAAATTTTGTCTGTGGAGGAAGACCAAGTCTCAAGGACAGTTTGGACTTCTAAGTTATATTTCTGTATGTGTACTTAATACAAATGGTATATAAAACTACTTACGAAGAAAATCCTCTTGCCACTGAGAGGCTGTAAACCCCTTTAGATCTGAATTTAACACAGACAGAATGGCTAGGATAATAAGGATCAACTGAATCAGGGCAGACAATGGGACTTGGAGATACACAGAGAAAAATAGCTTGGAGTTACTAAATGTAGGGTCTCAGCCCACAAAGAGAAGGCCATTGCCTATCGAATTGAAGGGAAGAAGAAAGGAAAAGGTGAAAGAGAGGACATGAAAGGACTGAACTTGTGAGATCCCCCCAGCACACAGCTTTCCCCGACAGCAAAGGTGAGCTGTGTGTGTAACTGGGCTGTGTGACAAGCCCCAAAAAGGTAAAGCTGTGATCATGAAACTGTTTTGTTTACATTGACTTCATCAAACAACTGAGGCTCATGGGGAAAACAGTTTTGTACATTCAGAACAGCAGCTGCAATCTGAGAGTGAAAATGTTGCTGAGCTATAAACTCGGGACATAATGAAGAGTCTGAGTTTACCTGGTGCAGAGATAGGCAGTGGAAGTGAAGGGAGGTCACTGCTAAGTATTCTGCCAGACTTCTATTGATCTGATGACAATTCTCTTTTGTTGAGAAGGAATTCACCAGTGAGAACTCAGGGCTTTTAGTCAGCCATATAAAGTTTCACTCCCACGGTTTTAGATTCTTAGTCCATGTACTTTGAAATATATTCTAGGCTTCATATTAAAGCATGTACTAAACAGAAAAACACTCAATTATTTTTATGTCAATAATTTGCTAAATAGGATATGATATTCACAGACATAATGGTCTGTGTATTTACTGGGAATTGAAACAGGTTACAGCTGGTCAACACAGTGACTTTCACTTACCTAACTAAAATTGGAGTGTGTCTTACACAATTCAGACTGAATGTAAGGAAAGAAGTCTGTTAAAAAAAGAAAAAAAACCAAAAAAACAAAAAAAACCAAACCCACTAATTTAAAATTAGAACATAATCTAGTAAAAAACAGAGTTAGTTTATTTTAAATATTCACTAAAACATCAATAAAGGAAGATTTTCATTAAATATAAATCACAGGACAGTTTTATTAAAAAATTGCAAGTTTTCTCATTTTGAATTAAAGTCAGTAGTCTTCCTTCTTTATATTTCAGGCCAAATGTGAAATATCTGCATATAATTTTGATCTGCCAGGTAGGGTTCAGAAATGCCAAAATAACTTTATATTCAATATATTATATAATTTCACATCTGCAGAATTTTTGTATGCATAAATAAAATATTCACTCAGTGAGAAAGGAAAAATCATTTACTATATTTTGAAAAAAAAATACTTATACCTTATTTTCCAATGCAAAAATTCATGCCACAGAATAAAAAAAGGCCATACTATTGTACGGATTTTCAAAGAGTTAGTGAGGAATAGACAAGGCACAAATGGTTGAGAACAGCAACATGACAATGAATTTTGGGAAGGTTTATAGTGGTGTCTAGTTTTAGGCATTTATTGCAGTGGAGATAAACTCAACTTATACCTTTAGGGTGTCAATTGCAATACAGTTGGCCAGAATGTTCCCAGATACCTGATTTAATAAGAACTTGGTAAAGATAAAAACAGACAGAGGAATGAGACTGAAGTTTGAAGGCTAGAGGCATACAACATGAAACACCACTCGATATTTGTTCAATATTTGTTTGATTGTTATGACAAATGAGATTAAAATTGATGCTTTTCTGGCCAGTGACAATGATATGAGAAAAAAAAAAAGGTGTTTTAAAGGAAATATTTGCTATGGTAGTCAATAGCCAGAAAAATTAGTCAAGCCTAGATGAGAGAAGGAGAAAAGAGCACACACAGAGCATCATGGCAATTAGTCTTGTGCATCAGAAATTATAGCCCTGGGAATTAATCATTACCTAATGTAGTATTTTTTAATCACTAGTTCTTGTTTAATAAAAAAGTCTCTCGTATCCTAAAACCTTACACAAACTGGTATTACTCTATTTAATAGTTAAACAGGCAATTTCAGAAGAAGCATTTTGAGTATGTTTTCAGGCAAATATCTGTTTCTGGATAACCTGACAACTGAACTCAACCAGCTACTGAAGAACATAAGTCTTCTTTTAAAGGAAAACTTAACTTGCAAAAGAACACATCAAATGGCAAAACTCCCACCAAATTTCTTGCAGAAAACTGCATCTCAGATTCTTTTGATGTCAGGCTGAGGGAAAATGCTGCACTGTGGTTTCTTATCTACTCTTATAAAGCCTGCCCAAGGTACTCTGAAGGTGCCCCAATCAGAAATCATCTATTACATTCCCAACAAAAAAGAATTTTTATGGGTGTATTCATTACATGATTTAAAGCCTTGCTAAATTAAATGCCCAAATGACATGAAGTTTTTGTATGCACATCTCTATGACTGGTGTTTAAACATTATAATGTGTATGGAAATAAATATTTTTTTTCTAATTTTGGAGTTCACATTTTGCAGTATTTTGTCTATGGGCAGTTTCAACAATTTTGTGCAGATGAAGATGAAGATTTTGCCACCTTTCCAAGATGAAGGTGGCAAAATCTGGTTCTTTTTCAGTGAAAATGAGAGCTTGGACCAGACTAAGGTAGCCTTTTGATGTTCTGCAGAAAACTGCATTACAATATCTTAGCTTTGCCCTGCTGAACCTGGAGTACTTGCAATAATCAGTGCCCTTCCTAGCCTGTTTAGGTTGGGGGTTTTTTGTTTGTATTTTTTTTTTCTTTTTTAATAATGAAAAAGCAGTCTTTAGGTGTTAATTTCTGCATTGTTTAATAGCCTTTAGAAACATAGAAAATATATGCAAAATTTTATAAACCACTTGTTTGCATGCACAGTAAGATCTATGAAAATCTCAGTTTTCAGGCAGCTGCAGAGAAGAAAGCCACAAAATGGTGGACTGGTAGCAACTGCAAAATAAACTACTTGACAATTGAAATAATAATAATAAAAATTATATATAATCTTTGCTTTTACCCAGAACAATAACAATAAGAAATGTAAAGGTGACTGATCTATTCCATCGCAAGAGAGTCACCATGGAAAGTGTTAGATATTTTCTAAGTGCATTTTGTTGATACTAGGTGCTGAATATTATGTATCTAGCATCCTTTACACCTCCTCTTTATTTAATTGATTGATTTATTTACACTGGAAGAAAAAAAGCAGGGAATTTTTTTTTTTCCGTGGCTTTCATATCAAACAGTAACAGGAAAGAAATTAACAGAATATTACAGATTTCTGTGAGTTTTTCCAGGGACTGAACTTGACATTGTGTTTTTAGAACTATTTGTGACTTAAAAAAAAGCCCTGCTGGTTTTGAGACACCTTCATTTTTTTGAAAACTGTTTTATACAGTTGATCAGAAGTTTCCCTCCAGCATGTTAGTTTTTCAAGAAGCTGTTTACACATCTTCCTTTACACCACACTGGCAGCACACAGGGGATTTAAAATGAAAGTAATTTACCTGCAGGTCTATAACAGGGACAAGACAGCTCATAAGCCACTACTCAAGAATCATGAAAACTCAGGATCAGTATCCATTACCTATTTTTTTTTTTTTTTTCAAATCACACCTAAAGGTATGTTATGATCTGGTTATTAAAATTATTAGAGAGATGCCTCTGCCCCAATTAAGGTGCAAATGAGACTATATGCCAAAGTCAAGAGTATGGATTTTATTTAACATTAAATGTGAGGTAGAGACAGAGATAGAAAGAAATAGAAAAAAAATGGAGGGAGAGAAAGAGAGTGACAGAGAAACAGACTAAGTAGAAAATATCACTACTTTGTGGATCCTGATGGCATCCCATTGATCCTCTTCTTCCAGTCTTCTTGGTGGTGAGGGTCCTCTAAAAACATAGTCTGTTAGATTGATCTACATTCAGGCCAGGTGGGAATGCCCACATACTTCCCCTGGAGGTGGGGGGAGGCAAGTTTGACCTTGTCTCTTGCAACAGGCTCTGGATCTGTAGCATCACCGTGCATCACTGCAGTCCTGTGGTGCAGGGCCTCAGGAATGAGCCTGGGGAGAGCTCTGGGGGGTCTTTGATGGATTCCAAAACCCCTCAGCTGCCTCTCACGTGAATGTCCCAGGGATGTGGCTTTTCCGGGGTGGGGGGGTTTACAGCTGAGCCAGTTTGTGAAGGGAGGATTGNTTCCATAGCTGAGACAGTTTGTGAAGGGAGGATTGGGTGTTCAGCCTCTGACCAGAGGTTACAGCACACACCCCAAACTCTCCTCCTCCCCACTCAGTTATGGGGGACTGTGTGCAAACCTGGCCTCAGCA
>VZRO01006713.1:0-49257 GCA_013397915.1 Daphoenositta chrysoptera
GGCTCAGCTTCCCCGCCCCCAGGCTGCCGCGGGCGCTCACCTCCCTCGCCCTCCGAACCGCGGTCCCGGACCGAGGGAGGGCGCCCGGGAGCGCCGGGGAGCTCCAGGCGAGTCAGCGCGGGAGAGGCGGCCGGCGCCATGTTGCAGGCCGCGGGCCGTCATCGCCCGCGGGTCCCGGAGCTGTCCCGGGGCATCCGAGCGGTCCCGTTCCCCTCCCGGGGTGGGCGAGAGGGGCTGACGGGTGTAGAGTTGGCTAAGTGTTATGCTGGGGCATGAGGAATTATGTTTTCGTATTAAGAATGTGGTGTTTGAAGCAGTGCACTCTATTTCTTAGTTAAGCCAGTGCAGAATTGGAGATAATGTGAACACGAAACACTGCTCCCCTCCGTGACAGTAGGTATACGCACGTAGCCTTACTTAATTTTCCATGGGTTTATTTGTTTTGTTTTTTTCATATATATGTGTCTTAACTTGTTGAAAACTCACGTCTGACATAAAGCGTACTGAAGCGAACAGAAACAATTTCACTTGGCTTTCCCATGTTTTCCTAGGTGGCTTGCTGGAGGATATGGAAAACCATTGGTGAGGGTTTTTAATGACAAAACTGGGTTGTTTTCTGCATCAGTGATGCTGTGCTTTGCGTAACCCATTGCTGGGCTGTGGGAGGTTCCTGTGTTGGTAATGCTGGTGTTGGTGCTTGTCTTTATTCCTGCGAGCACACCTTGGGCTCACAGGCATGTTTTGCAGGGTTGGAGGGCGTTGCTGTTCTATAATAACTGAATGCTTAATTGAGAGAAGAAATGTTTTTTGGTTTTTGTTTTTTTTAATTTCATAACAATTAAAATACATGGAAGAAAAGGATCTGTTTCAAAGTCAACATTTCTCTTTTCATTTAATGGCCTTAGAAAGTTCCCAAAGAATGAGTCACATAGCTGGTTTCCCAGTAAGATCAAGGAAGACAAGGTTCAACAATTTTGTTATTTTATGAAGGTTTAAAAAAAAAAAGGAAAAAGTTGCAGAAACAGTCTTAGATTTTTTTTTCCCCTTAATGAAAACCATATGTGCATGCCCTAAAAACAATAAAGTCAGATGACTATAAGTCTCTCACTGATTTCACGAAATCACTGGCTGACATTTGAAAAGTACTGTATATATTGTTGAAATCTGTGGAGAAAGCATGAAGTAGAAGAGCATGTTTCTCTTCTTTTTGATGGATAACCGGAAAGGAAATACGGTGTTTGATCAAAGGTAGGCTTCAGACTTATGTAGATGTTTAATTTTCTGGCTGTGATTAGCCCTATTGAAATTGGACAGGAGGTAGCATATATACATGAAATTAACCGTGTGCAGGGGTTGCAGGCTCTACTGAGGTGATGCAGTGAAGGCTGCCAGGATAGACCTAGGGAATACACAGGCCCCAGAGGCTTCCTCCTGCAACTGTGTACTTTGTGGAAGGAAACTAGGGACTCTGGGGCTCATGTTTGCTGTAAGCGGTTAGTAGCATTCTTTGGGGTTTCCTCGACTAATGTTTGCCTTGCTCTAGTTTACAAAGGCTGCTTTCAGTGTCAGAGTTGGATTGTGGTAAGCACAGTATGCACAAGAATATAATAGTGCATGATGCCTGCAACAAGAGCACGATGCGCACATCTTGTCAAGGTATTACATTTATTAAAACGTGGGGTTCTTCAGCTGGGGAATCGTAAAGGGTTTCCATTTTATCACTGATAACTGGTTGGGTGTATAGCTTGCATGATTGTCTTTTGCTTACTGACAAACTACCAGAGCCTCTCATAGTCAAGTGATACCAAAACTGGGTTGCTGGTAAAACTGGTGTCAGAGTTCAGTACTCTGACCAAGTTCTTGTAGATATTCCACACAAGGAGGGTTTAGTGCCAAGTTTCCTTATTGGAAGATATTTGATGTTACACATGGTTTTAATTTAGCCTAGTAATACAGCAGTCTCCCAAAATAATAGCACAAGCCTGACATAGCAACTGCAACAGAGTCGAATCACAAGACACCATGGCACACCCATTACCAGTCCCTGTATGCTCATCATCACAATGCTGGGTATTGGAAGGAATGGATTAAAAACCACAAGACTGTCAAGGAGAGTTGTAAATCACTCAATTGTAAATCACACTGCTGACCTTGCAGCCAGAAATAATTCTTCATAAGCCTGTGTGAACTGCAGCCAGTGATCCTTTAGCATGAACTGGTAATGATGCCTGCTTTTCCACTTGTGTATCTCTGCCTGTGTGTTGCTTTGGGGATCCCCAGGTTCATGAGGTAACAAATAAATTTCCTCTTTGCATTCTAGCCGAGTGAGTTTGTGGTTGTTCTGGCTGCCTGCTTGTGTCAGCTTACACACTGGGTATCCCCAGTTATCAGGAAGGAATATGTGGTTGTAAGCCAACTCAAGCACCTTGCTTTCTTAAAATTAATTTTTCTGGTTGCTCAGTTTTGGTGCTTAATGTTGGGCTGAACTGTGTAGACTCTTCCCCCATGCTGATCTGTCTGACTGAAGAGCAGAATGCTTTCCATTGATTGGTTTAGGGGAGGCCATTCTCATGGCCAGTTGTCCCACTCTGCTAGTAGAGCCATTTCTCTTAAAGATCACCTCTGGTCCCCTTGGTGTTGAGGGAAGTTCAGCTAACTTTAAAACAGTGGTGGCCACTCACCATGTTCCTCTCTGAGCTTCATGGGCACCTGTCTATATTCCCTGAGTCTTCTTCTATTGTGGAAGTTCATTAGTGGTTCACAACTGGAAAGTAAGGGATAATGCAAATATAAAAGACTGACTATCCAGTTCGTAAAATGGTCGTTTTTTTCCTTAGTTAGCACTGACTCTTTGCAGTTTTTATTCGTCTTGTTCAGTAGTAATGAGGGTACTTAATTAAGATCCATGGAAACAAACTGGTTTTGATCCTTTAATGTGATACAGCTCTAGAAATAAGAGAATGAAAGTGACTCTGGTTCATGGAAGTTATGAGTTGGTGCCATGAAGCAGAAAATGAGGCTGGCACTTTGCTGCTTTGACCAGACCGTCCTCTTCAATAGGTGCCTGCTTTATGAGCATGGTCACTGGTACATGTGGAATGGTTTAGTTTACAGTCCTCAACTCATGATTGCTCTCCTCCAGCAAGGTGCCATTGTCACATTCAGTGATGTGTGTATGATCCCTCGTAGTGTATGTATTAGTCAATAAGCCAATTTAGTAACAAAGTTTTCTGGGTTCAGAGTATGTTGATTTTTGCAATCCAAGGTGTTAATTCTTCTCTACTCTCTTTATCCCAAGGTTTGGACATCTGAGTGTGGCTCGCATCTTGCTGGAGAATGGTGCTGATCTCAATGCACAGAACAAGTTAGGAGCCAGTGTCCTCACAATGGCCTCCAGAGGCGGCCACGTCAACATGGTGAAATTGTTGCTGGAATCTGGAGCTTTTGTGGACAATTACGACCATTTGAGCACAAATGTACTCAACAGCAGCAGAGACGACCTTCCCGATATCACTCCACTGATGGCAGCTGCTCAGCACGGACATGAGGCAGTGGTACATCTGTTATTAGACTGGGGAGCTGATTGTAACTACACTATAAAGACCATGGGCTGGAGCCCTTTAATGTTGGCAGCCGTTAGTGGAAAGGTGAGCTTGGCACAGCAGCTCATGGAGAAAGGTGCCAATCCTGATCACTTGAATGTACTACATAAAACACCTTTTGACATCTCTGTTGGCTTCAAACACAAAGACATGAAGGACTATTTGGAATCTCTCACAACGATCAGACCTCAGGCAGGTATGGAATGTTCTTTTTTTTTTTTCACTTTCTTACAGTTGTCATTGTGTATTTAGAAATTGAGGAGCTTATTTTGTATGCGCACGATGTTCTTTGTAATTTGCAGCTGGATTTTGAAAATGTTGGAGTAGGTGCACGTACTTCAGGTGAGATACAAGTGCCCAACTTCAGCAGATTTTTTCCATGTTAGCAGGATAAGATTCTTGTCTGTATGTGGCTGTTTTGGGAACACTTTTCAAGAAATTTATGCAAACCAGCACTGGGAAGTGCTTAACAAGAGGGTTTGGAAGAGCTTCCTCTGGATTTTGCAGCTTTGGACTGCTTGCTATAAAATATAAGCATGTGGCTGGCTCTAGAAAGATCCTTTTCCAGGTGCTGCCACTCATCCAGCCATGGTGGCAGAAAGTCTACAGAGCAGGATAGTCCACTTTAGGCTCTATGCCACTTTTGATACCCATATAGACTTCCTTAAATCTTACCTATTTATGTCTATATTGCAGTGCTGTGTGGACATGTCCACAATCCCCAAAATTGTTGTCTACGTTTGGTGTCATTCCTGCAGGTCAAGCTTCCCTTGTACTTGAAGAAGAACAAAAATCAGACATCTGTTTCTGCGGTAGAGAAGGTGTTAACTCAGATATTGACTTACAGGTTAAGTTGAAACTCTAGAGCTTTCATACAGCCATGCTGCCAGGCAGAACTGATTCACTGTAGATGTTTGCTCATGCCCAGTCTCTTGTGGAACAGACATCAGCTGGTTACAGTACACAGAATCAGAGAGCCATGGGATTCACTGGTGCCTATGTGTTTGCATGTACAGGATGTATGTGCAGGCAGAGTTGGCCTCGTGAGCCTTCAAAACCTCATGTAGTCATATGACTTAAAGTATTGACGGACTCTGTTTGACTTGAAGAGACTCTGCTGAAGAGACTGGAATTGCTTTAAAGCAGATTAATGTTTGTCACCTGTGCTGAGGGGGAATTTCCATCAGCAGGAGGGTACACATTTGGGCAGAGCGGGGAGTAAAAATGTTACTCTTCCACACAAATTTTTGCCTTGGTTTTTGACCATACTTCAGCCTCCTCCTAGTGCTGGAGTCTTGTATATCCTGTGAAGAAGAAAGATCATTTCTGTCATATGGAAGACAGGAAAAAGGAACTTTTCTTCTGATCCATTGCCATAGATAGGGCAAATTGCCTCCCAGGAGAAGGCAGCTCTCTTCTCAGGGCTGTTCTCAGTAGCAAATTCAGAACTACCTGGAATGGCTTGGGTGTTGCCTGCCTTCTGTCCCTGTCCTTACTTAGGCTTACCCAGATGGCAGTCTTTCCTTCTGGCATCTTCTCGTGGTCTCCTGCTCTCTGAAGCTGCCTCTCTTCCAGGGTTTTCACATGGCAAGTATGGAGCCTGGTCCTTTCCTAAACTAGTATTTTGAAATCTATTTTCCTGTGGTGAGCTCATACACACAGTTCCTTCTGTAAGAGCAGTTTCTGAATCAGGAGAAAATGTAGGACTGATCTCTCTCTTTCCTGGTCTTAAAATAAGAGTTTCTTGGAGTGTTTTGGGCTTTTCAGCAACTGCTTTTGTTCAGCATATTAAGATGACTTCCTTTGGAGTCAAGCTGTGAACATTAACCTTTTCTGTATTTCATAAAAATTACAGAATTGGGCTCACAAAATCTCTCAGTGTCTCCTTGTTTTTCATAAAATCTTGTTACCCCATTGATTCTGTAGTGTCCATGATAATTTGGAAGATAGAGGACGGTATATTTTTCTGGCCTGACTGGAAGGTGAAAAATACGTCACTATTTGTTCTCCTCTACATAGTGTCAGAAGTTTCAAAGCACTGTTAAGCCATGTCAGAAGAATGATTCTTCAGTCAAAATATTGCCATTTGTAATAATTACAGTTCTTACTATGGGGATGATTATCTGGGACCTGAAGGATATTAATTCACAAATAGCAAGCTGTGTAGTTAAATTGACACTATTATTTTTGTGACCTTTGCAAATTAACCTGGAAATACTCAAGAGGAAATAAAACTGGAGCAGCTTGTGAAACTCCTTTTGAGTCACCTTTCAAAATAATCCCATACTCTTTGAGTGTTCACTGTTGTACAGAGGATTTTACCAGATCACAGAACCATACTGTGGTTCTTTAGTGGATATTTCAGACTTCCAGGAAGGAAACAAAAGAGTTTCTAAATACAATTTCCTGATGGAGAATGGAAATTGAAAGGCCTGTGCTGGTACCTTATTATAGTTTCTAGCTTTAGCTCTGCACAGAGAACTATACAGGTGAGTCATTCTTCCCAAAGGTAATAAAGAAATTGCCAATACTTTCTTTGTTCCTATTAAATGTATGTCTAAATACATGTTTTATAGTACTTTAAATTTTAATAGTTTTTCCTATAAAAATTTTAGTAAAAATTATTGCTTTTTTTTTGTTTTTTGATTGCTAGTAGAAATGTTTGTATTTCTTTCAGATACAGAAAAGAGGCAACCTGATGTCTTTCATGCTTTGAAACTGGGTAAGTACTGCCACGATTCTTCCACCCTGTCTAGTTCTTCAGAGCATGTCTGTTTGCTAGCATGGGAAACATGATTTTTCTGTTCCCACTCTTCCCATGTGAGCTACCAAAATGTCTTCCTGGGAAAGCTTCAGGTCTGTTAGATTTTTAGAGTGATCACGTGCCCTTCTTGTACCCCTGTGATTTTTGAGATTATCAAATGTTGGTGCTGGGTCAGAAGAAGTATCATGGGAGGGGCCAAATTAATACTGGTCAGCACACTGGGTTTGGGCTTTTTTACTTGGCTATGGATGTCAGCACTGTTAAAAAAGCAACTCACTAGTTCAAGGAGTGTCCAGGGCTCAAAGTAAATTCTGGAGTCTCTGTAGGTTCCATGGTTTCTGTTTAACAAAGTCTGTGCTCTGGGTCTGTGTTAAAAAAGCCACCTGCTGTCTTTTACCAAATTGGAAAATGCAGAAAGTAGTTCTGTGCTTTTCTATCATTCCCGTTCCAAGAAGTTGGCTGTGTGGCATTGGTGGGTGTGAGTTTCAGTGAATGCATTCAAGTGCCTGCAGTGTTTGTCTGGAATTCTGGCTGACTTTCCAAGGAAAATGTTCATGCCTGTGATTGAGTTGAAAGCAGCCTATGCCATGAAGCAATTGACCATCTGAAGGGTTTTGTGTAAAGGTGAGAATTTTTCCCTTTGCATGGCAATTGATGATTTGCTTGTTCTTGCTCCAGCTCCTGTGGTGGTACACACAGTCACAGAAATCTTCTTTTCCTTTATCTTCTTCCTTGCTTTTGCGTGCCATAGGACATAAAAAAAAAAAAATACAGGAGGTAGGTCAGCTTAAGGTCTTTGTTTAAGGTAGTCCTGACTACCTCATATATTTTTTACAAGCAGTCCTACTTCAAGATTTAGGAAAAAACCCACAACCTTATTCAAATATGTTCAGTAACATATTTCATACTGCTTTTCCTAATCTAGACAAGAACTCAAGTGACTACCAGTTCCTTTATGTGGAAACCTGAAAATTAGATTAACTTTTTTTTTTTTTTAAAAAAGAACTGGAAAGATGACTAATGATGATTTACTCTTGAGCAAGGAGTAGGGAAGTTTTGTATTGGCAATGTAGTTCAAATACTGGAGGCAGAAAAAAAAATCATTCATAATATAAGAAAGTTGAGCACTGGAATAGACTGACTCCTTTGGAGGTTGTGGAACTCCATCAGTAAAGGTTTATAGAATCAGTGAACTGTCTTTGTAAGAGGAACTTAGGGGTCATTGTGAGACAGGGCATTGTTTTAGCTGCTTAAGGCAAGGGATGGCCTCCACCACGCTTTAGAGAGCCTTTGTACCCACCTACTTTGATTCTAAAATTGCTAATTCTGTGATTTCAGCCTGTGGAAACGGAACAGGAAGCTTTGAAGGACATATCATGGTGCCTCAGCATCATCAATTTTCCTTGCACAACATCATCTTATGGCAATTTAATAGAAGTATTTCCTATTTGTGTCTTTGCATGCAGGATGCACTGCAGTTCATACAGTCTTCCTTAGTCGTTCATTTCAGAAAATAATTCTTGTAATGGGATTGCACCTAAAGTGTATAGGTAGAGAAAATGAGGAAAATAACCCAAACGCTAACTGCAATTTTATGTAGGCTGGAAAGATGTACTAATTAACTAAAAGACCAAATATCAGTACAGATACTTAACTTTAGTGTTACAGTTGCTCTAGTACTTCATTTTTTTCTGTTTTAGTTCTACTAAATGCAGACCAATGTCAGCAAATCAAAATACGCAGTAATTCAGTGGCTAAGTAGTTCTCTGTTGCTCATTTACATTATGTTTTTCACTGTTTTGCAGGAAACTTTCAGCTGGTTAAAGAGATCGTTGATGAAGATCCAAGTCAGGTTAATATTACCAATGCTGACGGTGCATCTCCTTTAATGATTGTGGCTGTAACTGGACAGCTGCCCCTTGTTCAGCTGCTTGTTGAGAAAAAGGCTGATATTGATAAACAGGATAATGTTCATGGCTGGACAGCACTAATGCAGGCCACGTACCATGGGTAAGATATGTGCTCTCTTTGTGTCTAGCAGTAAAGCAGTTTTTCTTACATTCCAACAGAAAAAACCCTTTTTCAATACTGACTCTAGAAGCAGAGAGGTCTTACAAGAAATTAAGAGACTCGTGACCTCAGTTTTTCGTGACTTTTACACTGCACTCAGCTTTTTGGAGCAGATCTGAATCATGTTTTGATCACCAGAGTATAAGAAAGACATTAAACTATTAGAGAATGTCCAAAGGAGGGCAGTAAAGATGATGGAGGGCCGTAAGGGGAAGCTGTGTGAGGAGTGGCTGAGGTCACTTGGCTTGTTCAGCCTGGAGGAGACTGAGGGGAGACCTCATTGGAGTCTACAACTTCCCCATGAGGGGAAGAGGAGGGGCAGGCACTGATCTCTCCTCTGTGGTGACAGTGACAAGACTGAGGGAATGGCCTGAAGTGTCAAGGCAAGGTTTAGGTTGGATATTAGAAAAAGGTTCTTCACTCAGAGGGTGATTGTGTACTGGAATGAGCTCCTTAGGGAAGTTGTCACAGCACCAAGCCTGACAGAGTTCAAGGAGTGTTGGAACAAAGCACTCAGGGATGTGGTGTGACTCTTAGGGATGGTGCTGTGCAGGGCCAGGAGTTGAATTCAATGATCCATGTGGGTCCCTTCTAACTCAGCTTATTCTGTGATGTTTGGACTTCAGAATGAGTGGAGCATTTGGGAACCTGAAGCAAACTCAGTGAGTACTGTGGACATAGTGCTCCGGGCAGTCCCCAGGAGCCTTGGTGCAGATTTCAGCTCCCATCCTTTGACGTTTTTCAGTATTGTGAAAGATACTATCACCCCTCCTGTCAGGGTTGTAAGCCTACATGAAGATGTGAAACTTCAAGGCAATCACCTTCCATGTGCCCTATTTTCCAGTCTTAAAACCATTCCTATGTTCTCCTATTCAGCCTTTAGTTTTCATGGAGGTTTTGGAAATGCAACCAAAATAACTGTCATTTTCCATAATCTCCTTCATAAATGTAAGTAGATGCTTAGGAGCCAGACCCCAGAAATTGGCCTGGCTGGTACTTTACATGTGATATCTGTCACATACTTAACACTGTCTGAGTACAGGATATTCAGTTTAGGAGGGTGAACTGTTCTCCATTGTTGTAGATGAGCCCTCAGCAAGGTGAAGGTTCACTTCACTGCCTATAAATGCAGGTATTCTGCTCCAGCTTTTGTTTTTAGTCAGCAGATCTCATTGGACTACGCAAGTGTAACAAGGAGGAAAAACAGGAGGTCAAGTTGTCATTGCCTTGTGAAACTTCTGAAGCAGTTCTTGGGACCTTTATTGATAGTAGTGACAGACACTCCACAGAAGTGCACGAAGATCAGTTTTTCTGGTGCATCTGTTTCACTTAGCAGCAGTCACCCAAACACCCAGCTGTAATAGAAGCAGCTGAGATGAAGTGATGTGCAGGGCTGCTGGCATGTCCCCTTGCTGGTACTCAGGTACTTCTCTTGTCTGTGGAAGCACACACGAAGCTGAGTCCTGCATGTGTTCACATACTGGCTGTTCTGTTTAATGGAGGACTGGGTTATGAAAATTCCCTTCCGTAACATATCAGTCAGTCTTCATCGTATGAAACTTTGTTAATTAATTTTGTTAATACGCTTAACGTTTGAGGTAGTGGAATTTTAGGAGGCTTTGGTATTGTTCATGCTTAAGTAAAGCTAACTGAAGGACAGCAGCTCAGTGAAAAGACCAGGACGTCCCAGCTTGGGAACTTACAGCTGTCCATGAAGGATAAAAGATATCCCTAGTCATCCAAGGTAATGCTAGCATCACAGCCGTCTATGAAACCCTCTCAGTGTTGTCTGGTGCCATAGGTAAGTAATGACAGCAAGACTGACTCCAGGGATGTCTGGATCAATAGATGAGCAACAAGAATGCTGCAGAAATGCAGTTGGCTGTGCTGAGTTTTACTATGATGAGCAATCATAGTACCAGTGTTAGTAATAGACTTGAAGTGTACAAGAGCCCTGTGTATAAAGCCCCATTCAGAGTGCCCCAATGTAGCTGGAACACGTCATGTCCATAAATAAATATTTTTCCTTGTAATTCTATACTTTGCATCCGAGCCTTTTTCTTAGCATGGAGAGTTGCAAATTTTCATAACATCTGGAAATCTTTGGCCTCCACAGAGCCTCAGCTAACGCTTCCTCAGAACCACCAATAGTGTGAATGGTCTTGGGCTTGAAGGAAGGAGCATGCAGGGTCTCTGTGAGCCAGAGGCACTAAAAAATTGTGTCTCTATGTGTCTTCAAGGTGCAGGACTGGAAAACAGGATGGAAGGATGATAGTTTTAAAGAAGAGGAGAAGAGTAATAGGAAGTATGCAGAGGAGCTGTGGTGAGGATAAGCAGAATTTTTGTTAGAAGAGAGCAGTTACAATCCTCCTCCATTTTTGGCTGATTTTGTGTGGGTAAATTCATGAGTGAAAATGTCATTTGTATGATAAGAAGTGATGCTCTGAAGTGGAGATGTTGAGATCCATTTTCCAGCTGCATTATTAGAATTTGTAGTTACGTGTTGGTGCTTGAGAATATTTTTTCTCTGTGTTGCTGATGCATGTCAGATTCTGTTCTTATACAAGATCAGTTGCTGTTTAAGAGTTTTGTATTAAATATATGTTCCCTAGCTTTGTTGTGTGTTCAGTTATTTCATAGGCTGAGTCAAGGTATTTTTTTAAATCACAAGGCAAGTCCTGTTTATTTACTCAGGTGTATCAGAGGGGAGGGGGACTAACTGGAACTCGATGATGAGTGTCTTTTATGCAGCTAGCTTTGAGGAGGTGTTGGTGTTGGTTGACATTTCATGCTGATTGTTTTTGCATTTTAAACGCCTCAAGGAAGTGATAATGTGCCTTCTCAATTATATAATTTATAGCTGTAATTAAGTGAAGTACTGTTTGAAGTTTATAAGTTATCTTCAGTCAGTTTGGCTTTTCTGTATGCAATTTCATAATGTTCAAGTTGTGAAAATGAGGTTACATTGAAGTATTAGTGATGGCATATGATGACTACTGACATGACCTTTGTCATTCCATCTGTTTTACTGCCCTAGGCATTAATGGCTTTCATTGGGAAGGTGTTTAGCAACATATTGCAGTCACTTCCAAAGGATCAGCTTGAGAAACTGACTATTCAAATTAGTCTTTTAAGGCGGACTTTCTGTATGTTGATTAATGTACTTAATAGTGAGTAAACAGTGACTGACAAAGGACTTGTGGGAGCTTCTTCAGAAGCTCCCACATATTTTACACTAGGTTAGCTGTAGAACATGTAAAACTGATTTCTAATTGAGGAACAATGTTATTAAAGGTTGAAAATGGAGTACTGGGGGCTTCTTTCTTCATTTACTCGTCCTTTAACATGATCAATGCCTTTTTTTCTTCCCTTAAAGAAACAAAAATGTTGTAAAATATTTGTTAAATCAAGGAGCTGACGTTAACCGCCGTGCAAGAAATGGATATACAGCTTTTGACCTGATAATGCTGCTGAATGACCCAGGTATGCTATTTCAAAATGCTCTGGAGAAATGCACTACATAAACAAATATGTATTCTTTCCAGTCTAGAAAATACATTGCAGTTGCTGGGAAGTATCCTCTGATGTCCAGGCTGGACTGGACCAAGAAAGGACACTGTGAAAATGGTGGGGTTTGAGTTCATTGGTTAGATGAGTGCATACGTTTATGGGATAACAGATTTTGTGCATTCCTCTTGCCCTTGTTTCTGAAAACTGTGCTGTTTGTGTCACCAGAGCCAGCTGAGTGGCATTTGATTGTGGAGGCACTAGTATTCTGTAGTGTCATTTGCACAGAGCTATGAAAATTGCTAGAAATTGCCCCTTGGTAAGCTGCAAAGGGACAGGACAAAGAGCACAGTCAGAACAAAACTAGGGAACTCCTGGCTGAACCTCCCAGTAGTTCTGTAAAGGCTGAGAATAAATCACACCTCAGGGTTCAGGTTGTTTGGATGGGAGTGCTGTAGAACAAGGCAGCATGTTTTGGGGAGGCTTGAATGAAACACATTTAGTTTTTGTTATAGTTTGTTTAGCATACATAATTTGTTATTGTTAACTATCCTTGGTACTTGAATTGATTTATCTGAAGCCAAAACCCATTACTGCTAATGAAGTCTCTGAATTTACACATTATGGTGGTTTTGGTTACTAGCAGATTCTTTTCCTTGTCAAAAGTAGATCACTAGTAGTGCAACATTTTAGACAATAAATACAGTGAATTATTTTAGAACTAACTTCTGTGACAGAATAATTTGTCTTGTTACTTCTTTTTCTCTCAGCCAGTTCTATATACCCTTCTGAAAATCCTACCTACTGCTGTACAAAATGCAGATTTACAGAAGTTTTTTTTTTTTTTTTTTTGCTTTCTTGTCTCCTGTCAAGCTTGTTCCTTTTTTCCTTCCTCTTACTTTATTTCTTACTTCTTTTTTGTCCATCTTTTTTCATGCTGTTTCTTTTCAGTCCCTTCATTGTCCAGGCTGAACATCTTCTTTCTCTTTGGGATTTACTTTTGAACTTCTTTTCTGCAACCTACAGTTGAAGAAAGAATATTAATTTTTCTCTACTCTCTTCTGTGTCAGGTGAGAAAGGGGAGCTTCACAATGTTGTTCTTAACTTGTACAAAGTGCGAGAGGAGGCAGTTCACTTGGTCACACATAACTGATTCCAACTGAATAACATATTTATATTCATAAATACCTTTAGAGAGGTGATAAGACTGCAGCCCACAGTGTGGGGAGAAGGCATGGGAAAATAGGTCAAGAAAGAAAGAAGGTTTGGGGGTTCATCTGCTTTGTGTTTGAGAGGTAGATCAATTGCTACTTATATGGGATTTACAGGGAAAGTGTCAGTGTATCAGTTGTAATTTGGGAAAGCAAAACAGACCAAATATTATCTTAATTTGCTTCCTTTTAGATACAGAGCTTGTAAGGTTATTGGCATCAGCATGCATGCAAGTAGATAAAGACAAGAATAAACTGAACAACAGATCATCTCTGCCTTGTTCCAGAAGTAGGCAATCCTTAAATGTCCCAATGTTGCCAGATGACAAAGGAGGCCTAAAGGTAAATATATTCATTCTTGTTAAAACTCATTAATTCCTGTTATGTATAAGCAGAGAAAGTAGTTGCTAAGAAATATTTTGGATCTAATATGTAAGTGTGTTTGTTGTCTGAATTCCTTGTTGATGGTGCGTTCTGGTTTTGTGGAGTGTAGCACGTGTGCACCTTCCTTTTTGTCAGGTGGCAAGGCAGTGGGAACAGTTTGCATTGAAGCATTTCGGTGCCTAGAAATAGATCTCATAATTAAGTGGAAGGTACCATGTTCATAAGTTTGGAACTCATCTTCCATCATGATCTTGTTTTTAAATCTGGACAGAGGGTGTACTCCTGTATAGCCATAAATGGAAACAGGGTATTGGCACTGAAAATTAAATGGATCATAGTAGAGATTTTAATATGAAGTAGTGGAGGAGTGTGCACTTCAGGCTTACATGTCCTCTGGCATGCTGTATCCTTAATGCAAAACTGATGGTGGTCCAATAGGAAACAACATGGAGTTAGAACAAGAGTATGCCACTTAAACAAAGATACTGCAGCTTACATTGTCTGTTTGCAAAGGAGTAGGAAAAATAGTTAGTTTTGTTGTTGTTGCCATTGTTGTTGCCTATTTCCAGGCATCAGTTTATTTAGGTGAATAATCTTTAATTATGGTGTACCTCAGAATTTCTTGGGAGTCCATGATGTTGTCTTTATGTATAAATATTAGTAGGATCTTGAAAACAGACATGTTAATTTCCAGGCTATTTTTGACATGAGTTTTAAAGACCACTTAAAGTTCTGCCCAAATCTGTTTTGTAGTTTTAACTATGAAGGAACACGGGGTTGCTTTCATATGATTATGCTATTATTCAATGTGATACAACTTCATTATCAATTTAGATGGACCTATTTTATTTAGATGGGAAATTTTCAGATTAGCTTTTGACTTTATGGAATACAGATCAACAATGGATTGGATTGCAACCCTTGCAGTGTTATGACACAAAGGTTTGAACTAGGGTCATAAAAGACTGAGAGATGAATTTAAAAAGATTTTCAGTGATAAGGATATAAACACGAGTATTGACACAAATTTAGTATTCTGGAATGTATAAGTGCTTCATCTCAAAACTATAAAATATTACAGTGTGCTTACTAGTCATAATAAAGCATTTTTTCAGCAGAAATTGTGTTCTCTATAGTTCTATAATAAATATAACTTGGAAGCCAATGTAATCCCTTCTTCCATCATTACTTAATGCTTTATTAATCAGCCTGTCTGACCATGAGTATGTTACATACCTTACTCTTCTTGCAAAAACTCAAAGAGGGTAAAAGTGATATTTTCAGATTTTCTGGGTGGAGGGCAATGTCATAACAGTCATGTCTCTTTGGGCCAGCATGTGAAGAAAGGGCTGGAGAGAAGGACCTCTCCTGGCCTTTGTAGCAACAGTGTTTCCATGTGGACAACTGCTCTGTGGTGAGCTGGAACTGTAAACAAAAGATACTGGTGACTCTCCCATTACAGCATTTTTCTGTCCAGATCAGTGCAAATGACTGAATGTGAGGTCTGCAGGATCATGGAGATGTGAAAGTGAGAGGGAATTCATGAGGCTCACTTGCCTTTACATGAAGAGACTGAATAAACATGCCAAGAACATCTTTGACAGACATTTAGTCCTCTCTTCTTTCACTGTAGCAAATAAGATCCCCTCATCCCATGGTCTCCATCAGCACCCAATTCCACTGCTTGTTGCTTTTTCGCGGTCAGAATTTTTCTCGCCCTGATTTAACCTGTATCTCTTTTGTTGTCCATTAAGTTGATTGATTCTTGTTCAGTGGTCACCTTCATTTTTATAAGAACCATGTAAATACTTAGAGAACTAAAATACTCAATCTTATTTTTTCTAGTCTAAACAAAATAGATCAAAATGCAAATTTCCTTGTTTGTAAGTTTTATTTCCTAAACTTTTTACTACTTCTAGTTTGTATGTTACCTGCCAAGATGAGGGTTCTGAAATGAGTGATGAGATTCTGACTAGGGTCTCAGTATCACATAGTAGCATACAAAAACTACATCACAGATGTGTTTCTTGTTATTAGTGAAATTCACTTTTTTTGCAGCAGCAGCAGTAACACTCTGCATCCATACATAGTTTCTGCTATGTTGTGACTGAATTATCTTTCTTTAGTACACCTGCTTTGCTACTTACTTCCTTTCCTCTATTAGTACACTTGATTTCTTCTTCTTGCATGTCAGCTTGACCTCTACCGAATAATGTCAGTTTGGCAGTGTTTAAATTTAGAGTGTTAAAAGTGCTTACAAAACTGTCTAGATGGATGTCTTCCATAGGCTGGGAAAAACATGTTACGTTTCATTGTTGCACTTGTTAGTGAACATTCCCAAACCTACTGCACAAAGTATGTCCTCCTAATTTGAGATCAAATAATTTGCAATTTATCTCATTTTTGGCTGTGGTCTTTTCCCTTTATTAATTTTACTTGAACTATATTTTCCTCAATTGTTTGATGAATGCTACATGAAATAGCAATAAAAGCTTTATTAAAGTCAAGCTGCATTACAGCTCTTCCTCCCTTCTGCTCACTTGACTGGTTACTCTGTCAAAAAGAGATTCATGTGGTAGAATTTATTTTCAACAAGCCTATGCCAGCTGTATCTTATGAGCTGTAATGACAAATGAAGTTTTTTCAGTTATGTCTTTCCATGTTAAGCATTTTGATCAGTATATTTTCAGATTTTCCTTTTTCAGTGATTGTATATTTGCCTTTTGCCTGATTTCTATAACTCCTTCCATACTCTTTAACTTCTACTGAAGATAATCAATATTTGTTCAGCGGTCATGTTGCCTATAATTAATCTGGGGTAACTTTAATCAATATTGTCTGGTTTTAATTTGTATAATCTCATTTGAATACTCTTACTCTGTTAAGCAAATGCAGATGTATTCCTGCCTTCCTCCTGTTAATGGTATTCATACTAAAATACCTGATCACAGGTAGGCTGTGAAGTTTAAAAAAAGTAAACGCTTTTCAGTCTCACCTCTTTGATCACTTTTGTCATTAATCAGTAGACTTTTTATATTGTGATGTGTTTCTTTTATTTTTAATTTATGCACAATATGGGCCCTTGTTCCTTTACCTGCTGATAGTAGTGGATATTCATGATCTCATTCTTCAGTTCTATGACACAAGAACTGTTAACTGATTTTTTTCTCACCATTTCATGGCCTCTGTGTGAGTCAACACATATGGGTAAGCAAGGCAACCTCCAAGCCACAGCTAAAATGCAAGGAGTAGATTTATTTTGTTACCTCAACAACAAGGCTGGGTTCCAGAGACACAGGGCTTCAGTAGGCTTAGCTCATCCTATAACAAAAGGCTTCCTGAATGTCTGTGAGAGTCTGTTACCTCTAGGCAGGAATTCTACTTCTTCAAACAGGCAGAGGAGGAACAAGGTACGCATAATAAATGGAGTTTCCACACCTACATTTTTAGCATTCCCAGCTGAAAGGTCACTTTGAGCAGAAACCCTTCCCTCCTCCTCTTTGATTTTAACCCTTTCCTCCCAACAGCCTCAAAAACAAAGCTGTCCCTTTTCCATATGCAAAAATTGTATTTCCTATTTTTTTCTTCCCGCCTGATATTCTTCAGCAAGTTACACTCTCAATGTCAGTATTAGAGCAGTGTGAATTATCACATTCAGTTTCTATTTTAGATAAAAATTGTTTGAGGGCAGAGATTTCCAGTTCTCCCCCTTACACTTTAATTCCTAGCGTTGTTAAAAAATGTCTGTGGTATTTCTGAAATGGCAACACCATTTTTCTAGTTCTTTGATACTGTTGCCTTCTCCTACTGCTGCTAGATTTCAGCCTTTTGATAGACACTATTTCCAACCAGAAATGCATTTTTGTTACTTGACTGCTTCAGTCTATTTAAACCCCTTTATTACACCTTCTGTACATGTGTGATGTGGTAGGGGTATATGGAGGGGCTGCAACCTCCTGCAACAGCAAACCAAAAACTCCAGAGATCAGACCATCATACTGTGAATGCCAGAAGACAAAATGAACCTCTCCAGTGTCATTGCTTTCTTGCCAAAGAGCAGGAGTTTTTTACCTGGTAACATAGTGGCTTTACTTACTCCATTTCGGAGTAGTTTGTGGTGTGAGCATATATTAAGGAAGCAGAAGCATGTGAGGAGGAGTAACAGAGATGATGGGCAGTTAGAAGTGATCTTTCTTACAGAAGCAAGGTAGCTTCAGTGACTGAGAATTAGAAGTGCAAGCACTGTCTTTTGTAAGCTCATTGTACTCTGTGTTAAAACTAGATGAACTTCCAGTTCCTTTTGGAAGGTGAATAAATGCTGAGCTGTGGGTTTTATTTCTTTCTCAGAGCTGTTTGTCTCTTTTGCCTTTTTTCATCAGATCTTTGTTGCTGAAAGTAATGTAAATCTTCATTAATTGTGACACCAAAGAGATACAGAAGTCTGAGAACTCTATACATTACTAATGCTCTGTGCCGATTTGAAATGGTTTTAATGGTCTTCTGCTACAAGAATTAAAATGCAGAGGATAAGTTTATAGTTTATATTACTTCTACCATAAGACAGTTGCAAAGACATTTATCAGTGAGTAGTTGCAAAATATTAAATGCCAAGAAAAGAGCAGAATATGTATTGTGAGAAGGGATTGTTACCTGGATTTACTATCACTTAAAGCTGCCTTGATGAAGTGTTGTCACTTCAGCACGACTTTTTGAAAAAAAGTGTTCCAGAAAGGGAAGGAGAAACTTTACTAAGAAATAATCAGAAGGTACTTTTAATCTGATTTACCTAGAAGCCACATAATTTTTAGTGCAAATGGCATAGGTTTAGTATAGTCTAGAGAAATGTCTTGCTAAAGACTTGAAGCAACTTCCACTGTCTGCCTGCAAAAAATGTGCAAGTCTGTGAATATTTGAATAAATTATATTTTGAGTAAAGATAGTTCTTTTGTGTAATAGTTTCCACATATGTGATACCTGTATAGATGGAGGTTATGGTACATAATCCTAAGGTTTGTGTTGTTTCCACAGCTGTTGTTTCCTTACCTTGCTCTTTTTCAGTTTATAGTCTTTCCAGTCTGGTTTAAGTTATCTGTGTAGCAGCACTGTATGGATTATGGATCTTTAGTTTGACAGGAATACTATCAGAACTCTTCCAGTTAGCCACTGATTTTGAAAATTTTGAGGAGAAGCTTTGATGCAGATCAGATAAGCTCATATGCACACCTCTAAAAAGCAGAAAATAGAGATGCTACTCATTGATTCCAGAGAGTGTAAGAATTGATGGTGAAATTGGAAGTTAATGGGAAAATTAAGTATTTGCTGTGTAGCTGCAAAAATTCCCTACTACTTCTATCTGCTTTGATCTTCCCGATACTGTGGGAAAACATTTTAAAATATTTGCCAGGTGAAAAATAAGGGAAGAGATTAATATTACACATACAAATCATGGTGAAGGATTGTGTTGGTAACTGCAAACCACTTTAACGTTGCTTGTTAGTTTATTTCAAAAATTCCTTGATAGAATTATTGCTGCTGTAAGGGTTGCTTAATTACACATTTCTTTTCCTCTTTTTTTTCTTTTAGTTGGAACTAAATTGTTTTGTTTTCTTATCAATCTAGTCCTGGTGGAGCAGGATGTCGAATCGATTCCGCAAGCTGAAGTTGACTCAGACATTGCGCCATGGATTTCCTTCCAATCAGTTTGCGCCTTTTCCGGATGAGCCCGAACCATCATTAAATTCCACTATAAAAGTAGCCTCACAGAGTGACACAGACACCTCTGGAAACCTTGATGCTGCTACAGCTTGGAACACAAATAACAAAGCTGGTGGTAAAGGCAGTTGACTTGTGGGCAATGAGCTCTTGTGGGGTACTCAAGATGATACTATTTCTGATTTATTGGATTAGTTCTGCTTTAGCTTAATATAAGTGAAAAATCACACAACATACTTGTAGTCTGTAGAAAGAGAGATGTTTGTACTCATTGTTGATCATGCTGAGTGCAGCATCATTTAAGCAGGAAAATGCTAATATAACCATGTTACTGTTCTTTAGTAAACACCATTAAATTAGACAGGTCACTGGAAAGTGTTAGTATCTTCCATAAACTAATTTATGTAATGAAAACCAATTTATTTAAACAAACAAATAAATAATAATTCTGAGAAGAAAAAGAACTGGGAAAAGCCCAACTTGTAAAGCACATCTACTGAAATTACACAGCTCTCCATGAAAATCCCCCACAGTCTGTGATGCACAGTAAGACTTGGCTTAACTTTAGTTGAGGTGCATGACTGTGTCACTGGACATCTTCATGGTGTGTGCTTACTGAGGGTAAAGTTGTTGATTGTTTAAAAACAATAAGCTATCCTTGGAAACAAAAGGAGGAGCATGTAAACAATAAAACATCATTTATGTGTTTTTCAGGTGCAAACACTGCGAAAGGAGGAAAAGATGATGAATTATTGACAACCATGGTATGTTGCAGTGTTCTTGGTGTCTTCAGCCTAAGAGCTGTCATGGAGCTCCCATAATTTTTACAGTGTTTACCTCCTGTCCAAGTCACCTATAGAAAAAGAGCTTGTTTACAGTTACTAGACTGAAACTGACAGGCTTTGGTACACCCACCAGTAGTTCTTAGAAAGAACTTGGTTCTGGAAAGTACTATAAGTAGTGTGGTATGGAAGCTGTACTGACTTTCAAGAGTTACCCATACCTTTGTTTGATCAGCAATGAAATAGTAAAATTGCTGCAACAGCTGCTTAGTTGCTGACAAGCAGTATGAAGTGAGGAAAGTATGGATGGAACATGGTTCAGTGGAGGTGTGAAATTACTAGTAGAGGCAACCACGAAATACTTAATTTGAGATGTGTATTTGTGTTACTCCATTTCTTCTTTTGTTATGCTGTAGCTTTACAGTTCCCTGCAGCTTAGTCCCTGGTGATGTCATTAAATTTGGCTGGTTATTATCTTTATGTTCTTTTGTAAGAAGTTTGAGTTCCTTTGTAAGAACTTTTGATACGACTGACTGACAGAACTCCAGGGAGCAAAATCAGTTGTGGTGGTTTTGTCTCATTCTGCAGTACGCATCCAGCAGGAGCACACAGTTGTTCACTGTTTCCAGGCATCCTGGCTGGGAATACAGAGAGGACTAAATTGTTATTTCTTTAAAAGTTGATTTTTAACATTCCTGTTAAAGTCAACTTGAGCAATATTTTTAGCCCAGTAAAGGAAGAGACAGTTTCTGCCACTTAATGAACTATTTTCATTGTATCAAATGAATAAGCATAATACTGGGGGGGGGAAGGTGTCGCAATGTTCATTGGTTTCTCTCTGTTACTATGTGTTATACTTCTCCTCAAATAGTACTTTTATGCCTCATTTCCTTTTTGTTTAAAAAAGCTTGTGTTTTCATCTTTTTGCTTAACTTAAAATTTTGAAACTACCTCACCAGCTCCCAGTAATCTTTCTTAAGAAATGAATCTTTTTCCCCCCCTTTTCTTTGTTTCCCTCTCTCAGCTGAGGAGTAGTGCTCCATTTACAAGGCTGCCCAGTGATAAGCTGAAAGCAGTGATACCACCTTTCTTGCCACCCTCAAGCTTTGAGCTTTGGAATTCTGACCGAACACGACTCAGCAAAGATGGCAAGTCTGAACAGATGAGAACTGCCTGGCCACAGAGAGCAATCAAGCACGATTTTAACAGCAGTGGGAACTCTGATATAGTAAGCAAACTAAATGTGTACGAAAATACTGTGTTATGCACAGGTCCTGCTGACTGGTGAGCCACTCAGTAATATCTGAGTAGATATTACTTGTAACCCATTGTCTCAGCAATGGCTTGTCCTTTTAAGCAGTGCTGCTTAGGAACAATGCACATCTGTACGGAAGGAACATAATGGAACAAAAGCTTTGTATGAAATGAGACAACCTTTTTTTTTGGTTTGGGTTTTGGGGGGTTTTGGGGTTTTCATTTTGTTTGGTTGATTTTTTTGTTTTGCAGGGTTTTTTCTTTGTTTGTTTTGTTGGTTTTTTTTTTTTTTTTTTGCTGTTAACCAGAATCACCAAGAGTGTGGTGGAAACTGCTCTGATTTGGAAGACCAGGGACAGAAAAAAAAGAGTAAAAATTGCTCAGTTTTTAGGAGCTGAGCAGGAGGGAAGAAATACCAGTAAGACCAATATACAGACATAATATTCTGAAAGATTAGCAATAGATAAAATTGTAGCGAGTAGTGATCAAGTGGGCTTGAAGGCACATAGCCTTAATTTGGAACTACTTTAAAACTGGAAAAAGTCTCAATTATTTCTGTTTTTAATAGAAGGAGCTTGCCTGATTCTACAATGTTTTCAATGAAAATGTAAACCAAAACAAAAGTAGGTGATTTGTCTTGAGACAGGAAATAAAACAACCTTGACAGCCTTTCCTTTTGTAGTTGGAGAAAAAGGAGAAATGCTTACTCCCATAACTGTAGAAGACTAGTCCAGAACTGTGTTTCAATGTCAGTTCCAGAAATGGGACAATGAAGACATTAAGAAGGATTTTTTTTCTCTTTTCCTTTTTTTAAGTAGAAGTTAGCTTAATACCAGTAGAGGTGATTTAGGTGGAATAAGGCAGGTATTAGAAGGGAAGTGACATAACAGCAAGGTAAGTGTTTATCATCCCAAAAAAGATGGTTGTAATAACATAACTGGATAATTGACATGTTTAAAGTGAGGAGCAGGGAAAGTAGGGGAGGACTAGCCATCAGTCCTTCTGTGAGGAAAGAAGGGTCTTGCTGAGGGTATAGGAAGGATAGAAACAGTAAGTCGGAGTTGGAAGAAGTGATTTGAGCAATAGGATAAGAAACATGAAAAAGCTGAGCTGCAAAAGCACGTGTCAGATGGCTGGCAGTGGCCAATGGTGTAAAAGCAAAAGAAATAAAGGAGGATGCGGCTGAGGATTTGGGTACTGTATAGCTAGATCAGTAGTGTCTTAGTTAATAAAACTCAATAAAGTGGTGCAGCTAGCTGGTTAGATTGCAGGGAATATAAAAATGCAACTGGTGGAGAGAAAGTTTATATCACTTCTTGCAGCTTAGTGTGTAAGAAACAGAGACATGATGGATGAGAAGTCGGTGGTAGCTGTTTTGTAAGATGGGAGAGACAAAGCCAAGATTCTGCCAGAAAGAAATTTCACATGATCATTTTTTTTCCTTCCCCACTGCTCATAATACTGTGTATATCATATCTCAGGTGCATCATATATGCTCATTTGTGTTTGCCAGAGATTAAGAAGAATTAATGGCTTAATATGGTGTAATTTCTTTCATTGAATAAATATATTCAGTGTGTATATATATATATATATATAAAAGTACATGTTCAGTATATATGTATATGTAAAATAAGATTCTTTCTGATATCCCTTTTGTTCTTCAGTGAAAGTTTCACAACTTAGGATAAATAAAATTGCAGTTGAAGTTTGATCTTTATTTTTTGTCAATCAAGAAAGAACAAAATTATTTTCCATTTTGTTTTCCAGACATCTGTTAGCAAAGGTACTAGACCAGTCAAATTACCAACATTTGCAAGAAGACCAGCATCTCCTTCAAATTCCAACAACTTCAACCATTCTCCCCATTCTTCTGGTGGATCCAATAACATCGCAGGAATTAACAGGCATGGAGGAGAACTGCATAACAGATCAGGTACCATTTTTAATAAGAAAGTAATTTATATCTGATTCAGGTAAAAAATTAGTGTTTGTGATGATGGTAGAAAATATTAAAACTTTTCTGAGCACTCCTACCACTGTAGAAGCAAAGCTTCTGTAAATTTAGTGGACGTGGGATTGGACTTTGAACACCTACCTAAGGGAAGAGAAGCCTCACATCTGTTACAGAAGTCTCAGTGGTCAGCCCATCTCATGCAGATTTTACTGGGTACACCCCTGGTGGATCAGATGGATGCTGGTTCATTGCACCATGCATGTCACAGAGCTGACTCCTACGCATATTGTTTACTTTTTGTTTAAAATTAAAACCAGTTTTCAAATAAAACCAAAGCTGCAAGCATTGTACCTGGTAGTTGTTGAAGACAATAATGAAGTGGCTCATGAAAGCTGTATCCAAGGGTGTCAGCTGTGTGTGTGTATGGACAGGGCTGGCTTCTCTCTTTTGCTGTTGGTTTTTGTTATTTTTTCTGGAAGCTGCTGGACAGATCTGAACCTTACAACTGTCTTTTGCTTCATCCAGTCAGTTATTTAATGAAAGTGAATGTTTGAGAATTAACAAACATTTCAAAATTACGGTTTCCTTTACTGGGTTTATTTTATTTTTTGTTTTAGGTGGCAGTGCAGATAATGTTTTGTCTCAGATTGCAGCCCAGAGAAGAAAAGCAGCAGGCTTACCTGAACAGAAACCCAGCCAACAGCACAGTCCAGTCCAGTCAACTCCTTCATCTACTCTGTCAGATTTGCAGTGTGCTCAGATTGTTGGCAATGGACATGTTGTAAAGGTAACAGGAAATGTGAAGTTTTGCACTTCCAAACTGACTAATTTTAATAGGTCATATCTGAGTTTTGGGTGATTGGTGCACAACATTACACAGCCAAAAATGAATGAACACTTGTTAGGTTAGTGGAAACTTTTCAGCTCTATAAATCTTGCTTTTAAGTGCACGTCTACAGAAGATGAAACCTAATAATAAAACATGATTTTACTTTATTATTAATTTCACTCTGTGTTAAAAACCAGTAAATGTAATGCTTGATCTTAGGGTAGATCTGCACTGTAATGGTTTTTCATTATTTCTTTCTATGGTCCAGATCCAGTGTTCTTTGTTAGTTATTCCTGGATTTTACCCTGAAGTGGTATAGTTAGTTTCTCTAGCTAGTTTCCCTTCAAAGGCTCAACCTGAATGCAGAGCATGACATAATTTGTACCAGGATATGCTGACCACAACAATATGTATCCATGTCTGCTCCACGAGGTGTTATTTTTAAAGAGTAGGTCACCACCAAAGTCGAGTTTTGCTCCCGTGGCCGTGCTATCTGTGCTGACTTACCTGTCAATTCCCTGGAATTAATAACTTTAACCTCATGACCTGCACACTTTTGTGCTTATACTTTGAAGTTCTTAACTACTTAGTACAACATTTTTGAGAGTTAAGATTTTAAATCTCCAAGATCCTTAGAAACACAAATAAGAAAGCAGCACCATAGTAGAAAATGTGACACGCTATTGAGAAATTGATCGATTTATTTACACAGGGACACATTGCATGTCAGGGAGAGAGAAAGAAAACACATCATTCGGAGTTTATGTTCTAATTCCTGGTATTCTGCAAATGTTAGAATATGTGAGCAAGAGCAAAATTTCTCCAAATTTGCTTATGTAATCTCCAAGCAGCTCATTTTGTTTTGTTTTGTTTTCTTTGCGTGTTTCAGTGAGATTCTTGAAATTTTGCCTGAGGAAATGAAAATGACCAGAGTATAAACTTAATACTTCTGCAATCTCATTCTGTGATGTCTTACATGGCAACAGTACACAATATTTGTATTTAATCAGTACATAAAAATGATAAATGAAATTGCGAAGTCGTTCAGAAATTTCATGGACATTTCAAAAATCAGAAAAAGGTGCAACTACCAATGCTGAAACAGTTTCCATGAATAGTCACTTTGTCTCTGATCTGTCAGTCCTGATTTTGGAGGGACTACTGGTTGCTTTGCAAAGATGAGATTGGAAGCTAAAATTTCTAACTCAGTGGGACCACCAAAGCCTAAGGATTCATACCAGTTCTTTGGCATATGATAATCTTTCCTTCTTTTCTATCCCATGTAACTGCTCCCTAAGTTATAAATGATCCATCTCTTTTTCCTGTAGACAAAACCCCTTTATCATCCTCTTCCCTCATTAAAGTCTTCTCTGCAGAGCAGCTACCAAGTGCTTTTTTTTTCAGAGGTGGTCTGACCAGTGTGTTTTAATTAAACTCTCAGCATGTCCTCTCAGCTTGTTTTTAGCTTGGCAATAATTTCAGAAGAGCTCCTTTTGTGCCCCCCAAAAGTCTCATTTTTCTCCAGTTATGTTAATCAGCCCACCAAGAGATAATACCTGTGCCTGTGAGCTTTGGGCTGCAGATCCAGCGGCCTTTTGTTGCAACAGTGCTGCCACTAAGAAGTTTAACTACTGTTTCCACTCACAGTGGGATACTTTGGGGAATAAAAGAGTAGTGAAGTGCAATGTGCTGCAGATCATCTTCTGGAAAGGCTGTTCATCATACTGTTGAACAAAAGATTTTTAAACAACATTTATACCACTGTTTTGCAAAGGCAGCAGCTTTTTCGGTGCTCTTTGCTCTAGAGATGTCTAGATGTCTAGAAGAGTTTCATTGTATCCACCAGTAACAAAACATGTCATAGTGTGGATTTCACTATAGATGTTCATGTATCACAGAACTGAGCTGATTTTTGGAGATTTCTGTTGGGAGAACACAAATATGGATCCACATTGGCTACAAAAGTTAGCAGTCTACTTTGTTGTTGTAATCAGCAGGGTAAATGCTGGAAATTTTATGTCTATATCCATTGAGGAATGGCTTGTGTCCTCCCACTAGGATCATGCTGTCTAAACTTGGAAATAGCTGATCTAAAAATGCAGTGATATGACACTGATCAATTATGCTAAACTTATCCATGAGGGGTGAGATGGTGCAAGCTTTAAAGAAAGGAAAATCAAAAAATGAGTAACATTTTACAGGATGATGTAATTTAAATAGATGCAGACTATGTGCTAGGGAGGGAAGACCTTTCTGAAACACAAATGGCCAATAACAATTTAGATGGAAATTTAGGACAGAAAGTTGAAATGAGTTCATGATGCTCATCAGAGACCTCTCAGGTTTGTATCATGCTACGTTACTTCTAGTCAATTCAGTGCAGGGCTAAGGAAGTATTCTATTCTGACATACAATAGAGTAATGGAAGACTGTTACCATTCAAATAAGTTTTATCTTATAAATCTGCGTCTCTTTCATTAACTAGAGAAGTTCCATTTATGCCACAGCACAGAAGCAAAATCGTAAAGACAGGAACCACTGTCATTGTCACTTCTTGCATTGCTACCTAGATAAACTTTTTTATCAGTTTGTTGTAGTAGTGTGAGTGACAAAAGGTGTTTAGAGTTAAACTCTGAATTCAGGAATCCAGGAAAAAATCACCTCCTTTTTTGGGTCATACAGTGCAGACATCAAAATAATATATGTAAATCAAAGAATTTAGGAGATGACGTGCATTGACTGGTTTTGGAAAAGACTGATGATATGTGTGCACACATATATTCTTATTCCCCTTTTTAACTCATGTGTTTTCCTGTTTCCCATGCCTCCAAATATGTTACATATTTGCAAAATTCGGAATAAATCACTTGACTCCTGTAATAATAAATTTGAGGGTTGGCTGGAAACTTCCATTCCAGTGCAGCAAGGGGTTTAATGCACCCAAAACTTAGTTGATGCTTGCTACATGTTTCTGGTTAATCCAGCATGAAGTGCTACTTTAAATTAGCATCTCATATGCTTTGAAATCTCTGATTGAGACTTTATTTATTTAATGAAATCTCTGAATGAAAATCCGTATTTTTATAGTAATTTACTTTGTTTCTTTTATTAAACTGTTTTTATCACAACTGGAAGTTTTACTTTGCTTCTCCTGCTCATTCCATGGGAGGTGGGGAAGTGAATGAGAGGCTGTGTGGTGCGTAGTTGCCAATTGGACTTAAACTACAACAGTCCTTTTAGAAAAAAATAATTGTAGTGCTTGTGGGCAGTATTGCTTTACAATAAATAATTTTCTTATTACAAAATTACAGCCTTAAAAAGTGTATTTTTCTTGATGAACTTGGGGAGAGAGACTTTCATCTGGGATAAAATCACTATTGCTCCAATTATTTCAATATAGATCAAACAGAAACTTCTAGTTGTGACTACATGCTCTGCAGAAATGGTAGGCAATTTAAGTAATACTGAAGGTATGTAGGTAAACACTTTTTGATTATTTTTTAACTGAAATGATTGTATCATTAACTGCAGCAAAAACTGGAAATGAACAAAAGACCTCCATCTGGGACTTCATCTACGTCTAAAAGCACGTCACCAACTCTCACACCTTCCCCATCACCTTCCCCCTCTCCTAAGGTTCAAAACGCGGAGTCTTCCGTCTCTTCTTCCCACAGACACGCCAAGAGCAACGGCTCCAGCAGTGGGACTATTACAGAGGATGGTGAGCAGCTCGCTGTATTTACAGCCGATTCATTCATCAAGAGCACTGCATGTTCAAAGCTGTAACTCTGCGGGACTATGTGTGTGTATCTGCATGAGAATGAGGCCTCCTTTCTTTTTAGAAAATATATTACAGTGTTTCTTACAGTGAGATTGGCACTCCTGCAATAACTGCCTTTTTCTCTGCCAAAACCTGTGATTCTTTCCATTTACGGAGAGACTGGTATCGTCTCAAAGCTAGCATAGAACATGTCAGTAGGCCACTCTTACATAGCCTCCTTCCTTTTCCCCCTTCATGGCTTAAGTCCTCTTTTTCACTCTTAGCTGAGGGTACAAAACCAGAATTTTTTTTTTAGTAAATGCAGGGAAGCACATCACTACAAAGATACATTTTTTATTCATAGCTAGTTACAGCTACATGAAGTTGATTAAGAGCTGTAGTACATTTATTTTTCTAAATTGCAGAAATAATCTTATTACAACCTCTTTTTAACTTAAAGTCATAAGAAAGAATGATAATCTTATTACTCTTCCAGTAAGAGTAATACCTGTTAAACTAGACTTTTAGGTCTAAATTACAACTTCTAAAAAAGTCATTTTACTGCATTGGAAACAGGATATCAAGAACTTTGTTTTCTCTTGTAAATATATCAAAAAAAAAGTGAAGAAAATAACTTGACTCAGAACCTTTTAAATAAGAAATGGAGGCACTTTGTACTATTTTTGTTTTTTTCTGAAATTGTCTCTATGGATTTTGGTTTGTTTTCACTTACGCCAGCTTTGTCCATTAACATTGTAATTCCATTTGACACTGAAGACAGGTGATACTTGACCCTCTTTCTGTCCTCCTCTCATGGCTTAGATTTAATATATTCTAGTGACTGCTGTAGCAAATCCTTTCACATTTAGTGCCATTTATAATGATGTCTTGATAACATAAGAGTTGTCGATTTAGAGATACATTAAAGGAAGAGAACTTGGATAACGAGGTGAATTCCCCAAGCCACCAGCTGCTCTTATCTCACCCAGTGAAGCTGGGTTTTGTGACCGCTCACTAATGCCAGGATACTGTGAGTTCCCTTGTAGCACAGAAAAGGTTGTTTGTCAGAAGCCCAAGTAGCTCTGGGTTCATTGTGTTTACAAGCTTTTGTAGTTAAGTGCTCCTGTAATTCAAGGGCTTCTCTGACTCTGATTTGATTCAGCAGTAGCAGTACAAACACTGATATGCCAAGCAGTAATCACAAGAATAACTACAGAAGGTCTCCAGTGTTAACTTTTCTTTTCTTTCAAGTGAACTTAAATGGATAAGAACATTGATTTGCATTGACTGTTTCTGTGAAGGAACAGTAGACAGCAGGGTTCAGAGGTGTTCTTTGTTTCTTTTTAGGCAACCACTTGGTGGACCATCAACAGCTTGGCCCTATTCTGAGAGCCAGTGATGTAGAGAATCATGAAAGACGAAACCATGTGAGAGTAAAAGAAGGCTCTGAAAACTTGGAGAAAGGTAATTTTACCTTACTACTACAGACTACTATAAAAGGTAGTGCTAAATAGGAATAACATGGCAAAAGCAGTAAGAGCTCCAAGAACTTTAGCTTGCTCCAGGGATGTAGGTAAGGAGACAAGGTAAGTGCAGAGCAAATGAGAGTGATAAAGCAAAGGACAAACATGTTAAGCAAGAGTTGTAAAAGTGAGAGGTTTCAGGTTTTGTTCAACCTTAGTGTAATAATACAGGAACTGGAAGAGGGGTAGAGGAAGAGAGAACATGAAGGGCCTACACTTAAAAGTAGTCTGTGTGTGTGTGAAAGGTGTTTGGTGTTACTGTTGTTGATGACAGTAAGACTCTGAGCTCAAAGACTCCGTTTCTTCCCATGTTATGGCCTACAGTCTAAGCACACCAGCATGATGAAAAATGAGAAGGGTAACTAACACCCTAAAAGAAAAAAACCTTAATAATATGTCTAAGGTCTTCTAATGCACATCTTGTTTTCTTTCTCTAAGATGATATTTTTCATCAAACAATGTGGAGAAGTTCCCATGATACATTTTTAAAACTGGTTGCCTTTTCCCATGGATTAATGTCAGGGTACTAAAGCTTTTAGCCTGAGACCATGTCAGCTTTTGCAAATCGTGTTAGGCATACCAAGTTAATTGAACTTCAAGTAAAAAAAAAACCAACAAAACCCTAGAAGAAAATAAGACTCAACTAGAATTTTGCTCTTCAGTTGTCTGTGGACTCTTCTATGTAAAGAAGAAGTCTTCCAAAATAGTACACAACAGTTTGTTTATTTTGAGGTACTCGATGTCTTTTGAGAAGCTTAGAGTGTGAGATTCTCTTTCATGTTGCTAGTGATGATGAAAGAAAAGGGAAAGTCAAACGACAAAGGAGTGAAATAAATGAAAGAAAAGTATATTTGGTAATGGACTAGTGATGTCTTTAAAATGAAAGTGAGTTTCTATGGAGAATATTACATATAGTTTTGTTTTATAGTAATAGTTCATGTTCTTCCTTTTGATTCTGACTTCTTAGTTTAACTGACCAGTTAGCTACTTAAGGGGAAAAAACAGATAGTTTCTCATGGCAGCAAAGTAATGAAAGGAAAACTTTAGCTGAGAGAGGTAGTATGTAATCAAGAGATGTAATGTCAGGTTATTCTGAAATTGTATTTATGCTTTTTAACTAATCACATTTTAGATGTTTGGGAAGAGTCACTGTCAGGTCCTGCAACATTTAATTTCCTTAGACTTTAAGAGGAAAGACAATATTCAGTGCTTTTGGCCTTGGAAGGTGAGCGTTTAAAACTTCAGTTTTCATCTTAGCTGGACTTCAGCTGTGTTTAAGATGCCTGGATGTCAGGCACATAAGGAGAAGGGGATTCAGAAAGACCTGTTTTGTATCAGTGTTTTGAATGAGCAGGTGTGTGGTTGCTTGCTCTACACTTTACCTTCCTGGATGATGGCATAGAAATAGGCCATTAAGTTCCTTGCCTACTTGAGGAGTTTTGCTGTCTAACCTGCACAATCTGGATCAGCCATCTGGGGCCAAGCCCCTGCATTTTAGGCATTGAAGTGCCTAAGTTGTCTGTACTGGTTTGGTTTTGTAAGACCCTCTTAATGAGGAAGAAAGGGCAATACAATGGTGTTTATCCTAGCAAGGTAAGACTAGATGGAATTACAGTATATGTAAATAGGTGAGAACAGAGTAAGCCAATATTTCAATTTCTGTTGGAGAATAAAGGTGTTTATTTTTTTGTTGCCATACATGACTATGGGTAATACAGGTTTTAAGTTTTTTATTTTCAGTTCATAATGCTGGGATCATTAAAATCTTTTCTAATCCATGGGGTTGATTCCTTTTTTTTTTTTTTCTGCTATTTCAGATGAGCTGACTGGTATCCTTAAAAAATTGTCACTTGAGAAATATCAGCCTATATTTGAGGAACAGGAGGTATGTCTCTTCTAAAAGATCTGTTTTTTTACTGTTTTAGTGGAAGTAGGGTATAACACATGTTGCACCAGATTTGTGATCCAGAATCTCAGATTTCAAGTTCTACAACCATTCCTGGTTGCAGAGAGGACCTTGAAACATGGACCAAGTGATATTTGTGGCATTCTCCAGGATACTGAAAATAGCAGAGGTTTTTACACTTAACCTGCAACTTTTATATAGATTGGGGTTTTTTTTCCTCTCTGTTTTCACACTCTGCTTCTTCTGTGTATGTCTGTGTCCAATGTGGCTGGAATCACAGCTGGAACCTCATTTGCAGATGGAGAGCAGCAGGGTGGTAGTCACCAAGTGGCTGCTTTATCTTCTTTATCCATGCTACATAAGCAACAGGAGAATTAAATTGGGAATGTAGGCATCCTGGTGGATGAGACCGGTGACATTGACTTGTTGAAGGTTACAATGAAAAGAAATGTTGCTGAAAATAAGTAAAATTAATTCATTACAGTGTTAAAGTCAGGATCAGATGTGAGCAAATATTTTGTGTTTATGTAGTGAAAGCAAAGGGCAATGAATGGACATACACTAAGTTGACATTGCTACAGTTCAGGATTCAGCACAAATCCAGACAATTTAGCTGCATCACAATATATTGGGTTATTATTGTTCCCCTGCATGATAGGCAAGGGAGCATTGTGTAGAAATTAATATGCTTTGTGTGTGAAGGTTATATCAATATGAAAAGTTTTAGATATTTAGTCTTATCACAGTCTTATGAATATGTTCTTATAATAAAAACTGATATATGAACAAAACCTAGGTTTTTCTCAGGAGACACTGGAAAAGTAAATACAATATTCTGAAATTCCAAAAATACTTAAGGGGAAAGGGTGAAGAAAAGAGAGAAACCTTAGGCTTATTCAAGTAGCTGCTACTGTAGGCAGGGGAATTTCTGTGGAGAGTATATGTTCTGTATTAATAGAAATTGATGGGGAAAAAAACTAAAAATCCATTAATATTTTAGATGTACTATCATGATTAATTGAATAATTAACAGCAGATTAGAAGCCTTACAACAGAGTGGTAAAAGATGTACCATTTGGTGCTGGTAATTCATTAAAAATATTTTTTGCACAATATTTACTGTCAGTCTATACGATGAAAAAAGCCCAATAAACCACTTTTAACCTGTAGTGATGAATCTTTGCATAGGTAAATTTGTCTTATCTTTTTTTCTTTCTTTTTTTTTTTTTTTTTAATATGCAGGTGGATATGGAAGCTTTTCTTACACTTACTGATGGCGATCTGAAAGAGCTGGGAATTAAAACTGATGGATCAAGACAGCAAATCTTGGCAGCTATTTCTGAACTGAATGCAGGAAAGGTACATTTTTGAAGTACTGTACTTAGTAAATTATTTCAAGGCTTGTTTATATAATTAATTCAACATATATTTTGAAATTGAATTGCAGATATTAGTTAGAAAAGCTAAATTAATTTTTTCCAAACGAAGTGTTTCATGTATTTGATTAGTGAAAAATCTTCCTTTGTAGGACTTCGTGTTCTCTTTCAGTAACTCTTTCCTAGTCCAGTGAAGAAGCTATTTATAAACAGGAGCAATATTGCAGTTTCTGAATATTGATTTCAGCGGTGCTAAAAAGAATCACCTGGCTGCAATAGTCCAGCTAGAGAATGCAGTATAAGAGGAAAGGTGTCCTTTGGTTAACATCACAGGTTCTGTAATTAGGTAAATAGTGCTTCTCTTATTTATTACACTTTTATTGCCTTTGAATTTTATATCAATATAAACAGATTTGCTAAGAATGGTTTACAGTTAACAGTGCTCCTGTCAGAGGGATTTTGTACTGGAATGTGTCTTTGATTAGGCCTGCTGAAACTTCTCAGCAGCTTTTTTAGATTTGAGGTCCATTTGCTCTCTAATAGTGGAAGCTCAGACAAACAATACAAAAGACAATTTCCCTAAGTTAAGATCAACAGTAGTGATGAGGCTAAAAATTAGGGGAGGTGGATGGTGTTCCATGCTAAGATATGCAATAAAGATAGGAAGAAAATAATGAAAATGTTCTACTGTTGTCTGGTAGTTTCAGGAAAAGATTACTACAAGGTTTTCTATATGTGTCTGTGAGGTAAGGATTTGTTATTATTTTTAATAGTATACTGAACATAGACACACATATTTACACATTTGTTGTGGACTCTTAATAAATTCATTTTTAAAACAGAAATTTAAGAATACCGTATTTTATTTTATCATTCTTTTACAGGGTCGAGAGAGACAGATTTTACAGGAAACTATACACAACTTCCACTCTTCCTTTGAGAGTAGTGTTAGTAACACACGACCACCAGGTCATCCCCAATGTAAGTAGCACCTGAAATTAATTGAGAAATGAACTACAGGTTGAATCACAGAATCACAAAATTAGTTAGGTTGGAAAAGACTTTGAGATTATAGAGTACAACCTATAACCAAACACCACCATGACAACCAGACCATGGCACTGAGTGCCACATCCAGTCTTTCCTCAAACCTCCAGGGATGGTGTCTCCACCACCTCCCTGGGCAGGCCCTTTCCAATGTGTAATCACTCTCCCGGTAAAAAAAAACCTTCCTAATGTCCAAATGTGTGGATGTTTTATTTAATACTTGGCTGGAAGACAGAATGCGACAAACAAGCCAGTTAGCTGCTTTCCTGGTTAATGATGTGTCTCTTGCAGAGACTGTAGAGAAGATTTCAATATGAAAAGTAGAGGAATCTGTAAGATGTTTATACACCCTTCAGTACTACCTGAAATAAGCATAAGATTTTTGTTTTGCATTACTAAGCACAGAAGATGGATGTAAGTATAGCAAACCAGTGTATACAGTATACTGTCTATAGTGTCTGTATGTATATATTTAGCATCAGTGGGAGGTGTTCCTATATGATACATAATTAACTTCTGCATACTCTTTATAGGAGACACTTTAGTATGATCAGATTGAATAAATATATTCAAGATTTACAGTTTATTTACATTTCAATTTAGCATAACGGTTTAGGCAGCTATGTTAATTATGTATTTATGTATGTATGCATTTAGTTATTTTGCATAGGTGGTATTTTTATATTATCTATAGTTGGATTCTTTGGAATACGTGTATTCCAAGCACCAGTGGTACCTCCTAGCCAAGGTGGAGAAACTGCCTTTTAAAATGCACTGTCTGTAACCAAAACATACAGTAAGGTGTTGCTGACCTGTAATTAATGACCTTAGATATAAAAATTGCAAATCTCTGTCCTGCCGGCCACCTGAAACAGATACTTATCTGTCACTCCAGATTAAGGAATGGGGCATAACCTATTCACGTGTGTACTTCTGTATCCATGTTTTAGTAGAAACAACAAAAGCCATTGACTAGCCTTGAGTTCATCACGTTAAAAGTACTTCTTCAGTTGTTTATTTCCCTGCTTTCATCCACTGACAAAATAATTTCATTTGTTTAGGGGCTATGTTAAATAATTCAGGTATTGTAGTCTTTAGGAAACCTTAATAATGAGCTAGTCCTAGTTGTTCCAATCTCAGTGAGCCACATTTCACTAGACAGGTGAAAGCAGGTGTTAACTGTTGACCTGCTGATGTCTTGGGGAAAACTGGGAATTGCTGGGGTAGTTAGTGAATGTGGGCTACTTCCAGTATTCCATGTAGTCTACTTGGCTGAAAGTCACTATCAGGTGTCAGTGTCAAGTTGCACTGTATTCATTGTGCGACTTTCCATTCTCAGCGTAGTCATAGTCAGCATGTGTGGGAACTTCTGGATGTCTCTTGGTAACATCCCAGAGCTGAAGAGCCTCTTCTGTAGGTACTACTAGGTGAGCAGAAGCTATTTGGGATTTGATTACATGGTGCAAAGAACTGGGATTACTCAAGAACCAAGGAAGCATAGAGGTGTAACTTACCTGCAAGCAACTTGCTGACCTTAAGTGTCTTGAAGACGTCAAAGAGTTGACACAGAGTTGGGGCCAACATCCTTTTGTAAGAATGGAGGCGACAGCTGCTCCTGTTGAGCTTTTGACAAGGTGCTGCAAGAAGGCTGCATCAGAGATCTAGCTTTTGGGGTTTTGTGTGAGAAAGCTCCATGATACAGATTTTGCTGTGAAACAGAAACAGAAGCACTAACAGAGAAGAAGAAGAGAACACATAGATAAAAGCAGTTTCTGCACCAGGTAAGCTGCTTTTTCTTGTAAAAAGTAGCAGTGAAACCCTTACGCAGTCTCTGGAACTTGAAGTAGTTTCCAGGAATATGCAACATTTTAGAGCATAAGAGCAGCTGTACCAAGTCAGATGCGAGGTCCATACAGTTGTGTTCAACTTTTTCATCCAGTCTCATCTGCCACTGATATGAAGAGCTGCTTACTTTCATTTGCTGTGAACTTTCCGAGTCCTGACTTCTTCTGCTTCATCGTACTGGATCAGAGGATACAGTGAGCAGATGTTTCTTCTTCACTGCCTCCATGCCACTGATGGTTTTACAGATCACTGAGATACTCTTCTCCATTCATGGTTTTTTCCCAAGTGGAAGGCTTATAGACTGCTTTGTCATTCCCTATACCATAGTTTTTCTCTTTTCCTTTTCTGATATTACCTTTTCAGATGTGGGAGATACCAGCCTAGCATACAGTGTTCAAAATGTAGGCATATTATGGATTTACATGACAGAAAGATGCTTGGTTGTCAGCTGTGTTCTCTGCTTTCCATTCTCTTGCCCTTTCCTAGTTATTTCTGCTACTTTGCTATGTTGACTATAATTGCAGACTGAATTGGCATTAATTGGAATTACCTCTTACAACCCAGCTGATCTACTGAGTTTGAGCTCACAGCCTATAATTTTATATAAACACACATACATCTTCTTTTCCATTTGCCTTACTTCATATTATTTCATATTTATCTTCACCAAATTTTGTCTGCTGTCTTATTGTTTAGGCACAGATGTCACATGAAGTCCTTTTGCCAGTCTTGTTTACCTTTCCTTTTATTTACATGGATTAGTTAGGAAGGTTTGTCCCTTCACTCTATATGCCCTCTCAAAATCATATATTGAATATACTGTTCATATCCTGAATATCTTCATGCAGATCGCTGTGAAATGCTAGTGGTGAATCTCTCTGCTATGGAAAAAATTACTATTTACTGCAACCTTCTGTCCTCTGCCTCCCTAACAGATTATTTATCCACACAAGAAATTTTCTTTTTACCCTGTGGGTTCCTTATTATCTTAAGAGCTAGCCTTGGACCTTGTGAAATGCCTTGTCAAAATCCAAGCATCAAATGGACCTATTTTATCTACAGAACCGTTGGCACTTTTAAGAATTCTAGTAGGTTGGTGAGGCAAGACTTCTCAAATCCCTTTTTGATTGTTTTCCACAAAACTTCAGATTCTTTTTTTACAGTTTTTGCTAATCTGGTTGGTATTACTGGCCATCTCACTGATCTCTGTTTCCCTACATTGCATCTTGAACCATTAAGAAGATTTGCATCACTGTTACCACATCTCAGTTACGTGACAATTTAAACACCCTGTGCTCTGTACACAGCAGTTCAGCTGCTTAATCCTTGTGCTTCTCTAGGACATCCGGCTTAGAAATTTGCTATTACTTGCTTTATGTATTTGTTTCGTATTCGATTTTGCTAGTACTTCATGTTAAGATATCTTGGACTCCCACCTAAAGAAGGCTTCTGAAATTGAATCCTTCCCAAGTTTTTCCATGATAAATACAAGTAGGTTTTTCTGATGTGAACTTACTTCTCTAGCTCATTACAGTCTAATCATTGATTTACATCATGGCATCTGTAACTGGCTGCTTCCTGTGGTGTGTTTGAAAAGTAATATGTGAAACTTTTATGCTTCTTGCATGGCCTATAACATCTCGTTTCTCCACAGCTTTTATTATCTGTGACACCATTAGCAAGAAAGCCACATCATGATTTGCCCTTTTAGAAAGCTTGATGTAGCTCACAGATTAATGAAAACATTCTGCTCTCCCAGCTGTGTTGGTTTCACTGTCTTCCACACTACCCTGTGATTTCATGAATTCTTTGAGTCATTTTAAAAGCTCAGTACCTAAACCAGAGTGGCTGTCAGTGTATCTCTGCTTTTATGAAGTTTGCAGCCTGTAGGGGTGTAAAGAAGAAAGTGAAATACAATCCTGGTATATCCATATGAATCAGAAATGAAAAAGCAGGGGAAAAGAAATGTAATCTTTACTTTCTGTAAATGCAGTTTATAATTTTGGGAGGTCTGTCGACTGATTATTATCACCTAGTCTGCCAGTGTCTACAGCTTCTACACCCTTCCCCATCCATAGCTCCAGTGTCCCCTTAGCTTTAGTTCCCTCCAAAATGTTCAAGTCCATACTGCCCAGGCTCAGTCCCTCCCCTGCTACCACTGGGTCAGGAGTTGTTGCTGGTATGAGACAGAAGGCAGCAAAAATAGAAATGCATCCAGATGAGTGTTTATGGGATGAAAAGGAGAGCTGCAGTGATTGTCTACATTTACCCTTCTAGGGAATACACTAGAAGGAAAACAAAGGAGAGGCAGAATAAATAAAAGCAAGACCATCAGAAGTAGAGGATTGATGGTACAACTAACTTCACCCAACAGGCTTCTTTAGGGAACATGCTACAGTTTCTTCTGGAATTTTTTTTTTTGGCAGTTTAAAATTGGTTGCTGAGTTCTCGTAGCTTCTGGTTGAGCACCTCCTACTGAGATGATTACTCCTGAGCTCCCTGTTGTACTACAAGAACATGTGGAAAAGTTGTTGAGTGTTGGGTTTTGGCAGATGAGCTATTCCAATTATAGTAAAGCTCACTGTTGGGAGAAAGTTTCTTCTGTACATTAGCTGCTGTATCATCCCCGGGGCTGGAAGTGAGATGATTCTGCATTGCAGAAAACAAGCTTCGACAAAGATTTGCTTTCTGTCAGAAGTACTGAGACTGCTTCCTCCCCACCCTGTGCCAGGGCCACTAGGTTAGGCTGTGGGAATTCCATGCTCCAGTCCTTGCCTGACCTGCATAAGGCAGAGCAGTGTAAATAATTCAGAGGTTACTGGACCTGTAAGCCATTAGGTTTGGAGGCACCATGAATTCTGAATAGGTAAACAGTACTTGCATGGGGAGTGTTGCCTCCATCTCTCTTTTTAATGGAAATTAATTGGTCACCTTTAGAAAATTCTGATGAAATTATTCATTCCAAGAGTGAACGTTTTGGTAGGTTTTGACACTTCAGTAGTTTGGCTACCATTACAGCGTGAAAAATTGACAATGCACCCTGTCATTGATAAGAGAGACTACTAGGAAGATACTGCTTCTTAATAGCCCAGCAAATGTGTCCAGCAAACACTGAATTACTCTGCTGCTTTGCTGTTTAGAGCAGATGACCAACCCATGGAGGCATGAGGCAAAATGACTGCTCTGAGGAACAAAATGCTCCTCCTTTGTCTGGCCTTCAACTTCAGAGAATCAGCAAGTGTCGGCATAAAGTCCAGCTTTCTGAGAGAATGGGATTTAACAAATTACATTACCCCAGGAAAAGTTTCTGTTTGTGGTTTGAGGTGACCTTTTTGCTTACGTGATTCTGGTAAAAAAGAAAATTGGACTTTCTGAATGCCCAATTGCCAGGACTGATTGTTTAGTTTATTTTGGGGGGCTGTGTCAAGATTCATGTACCCAATCAACTGAATGCAATCTCCACCATCTAAACAACACTTCTGATAGGTGGGAAGAAAAGAGAAAATCCAGACATCTGGTAGGGGCAATGAACAAAGGCAGGACATAGATATCAAAAGAATAAACTGCATATTCTCCAGACAAAAGTTTAAATGAAGAGTAGCTATGCCTATGATGGAAAAAGAATATGATGCCATTCAGTCTATAGTTAGTGGAAATTCTGGTCTTGCGGTTTCTTTTTGCATATTATAGTATGCTGTATATATTGATAGATACATATATATCTGCAGATACAGAGTTGTTTGTATATTTACTTTTCACTTTTAGATTCGGAGTCAAAAATATCAAGTGGAAATTATCCAGAGGAGGGAGTTAGAGACTGAAGAGTGAGAAGTAAAAATAGGAGCAAAATCAATATAGACTTGCATATAAAAATCATACAGGATTCAGGTAATCACTTGCTGGAAAAGTGCACATCGACAAAAGAGGGATAGTCGACACTTTGTGGCAGTAGGTGACCTTTTCACACATGAGTTTGACTTTTTATACCTTCTTCATACAGGAGACGGCTTAAGATGAGTAAAATGAATTACAGGATCAAATTGTTAGATTCTGGTATAACAATTACATTGGGAAATGTGGGTCTGTTTCCGGTAGTTGTGGAATTACTCTCTTGTTTACAGCTATGAGTCTTGCTGGTTGCAGTTTTTCAGACTTTTTTTTTCCCCTCTTACAGCACCTGGCTGCTCTTTAAAACCACAAGAAGCCATTTCTTCTAAAAGGTAGCTACTGGAACAAAATATTTTTTTCTCTTATGGTAAAGTTTGGCATCTGACTAAGTAAATCCAAGTGTGCAAATGAAAATTTGAAAAGTTAGTCCTGACTACACTGACATAGGATTTTCTGCAGTAATGTGCTTAAAATACAAAACCCACAAGAAGTCAAAGAAAATAATAAAGAGATTACTTCTATAGTTCAACATAAGTGTTGAATTGTTCAAGATATCAGTGGTCTGGATTTAAGAAGAGCAAAGAAGAGCAGGAAGAATGGATGAACAAGAAGACAGATGTTTCATTCCACTCTTGCCTGTAGATGGAGAACTGTGGGCGACCTACATGGGTACAGCCAAGAGCAACAAAAGCACGAAAGAAGGCAAGAAGACCACCACAAATTGTGACACCTTCTTCATGGGGAAATACATAAACTGAATATGCCTCTATTGATCCGATACAGATGAAGGAGTCCAGATTGAAAATGTAATGGTTTCATGGGAAGAAATATAAAGAAGTAATGCTGCATTCTTTATTAACCAAAATATACTTTATCTATTCAATATTATGAAGTTAGAACAGCAATGAAAGTAAAAATGAAATACCTATTTGTAAAAACAGCACTTTATTTGAGGAAATGCATAACCTGTCACCAATATTTAAACAGAATGTTAAAATATTTTATATCGCTGACTTTTTTTTGAGAATAAAACCTTTTACCTGGTATTGGCTGGGGGTTTTTTTTGAACAGTAACACTAGTATATCCTTAAAAATGCATTTTTATAACTTGATTTTGTAGCAATTTTGAAATGCAAGTTACAGTAATTACAAGTAGAAATAATTTTCTGCTTAGTAAATACCATTTTCTCTTAAGCAGTTGAAATACAAATTATCAGGAATTAAAATACAAGTCGTCAGAAGGCTCTGACACTATATTTCTCTTTCTGAAGACTCAAGTACTACAGGTAAAGGCAGGAAGATCTTGGAGCTCCAATTACCTGAATGCTCTCAGTACATAACTCTATCAAGATTTTACATTTCAGCATGCTCCTCACTGTACTGGTTTTGGAGTTTTGCAGAATTAGGGATAGAAGTTGGGTGCAGTGATAAAAATAATAGCACCAGTGAAAGTGGTGGGGTCCTGCTGTCCTGCAGGTGTCTGGATATGTCAGCTGGGTGTGCCAGATGCTTCTGGGATGGCTTCATTGGTTTGGCCATCTGAGGTACCACTCCTGGATGCAGGCAGCAAACAGCGGAGTGGCCAAGCTGCAATAGGTTATGCAGCTGTGCTGTGAAAGAGCTGACTTCAAACACTGGCAGCTTAAATCCCCAGGAGGAAGAGGAGAAGGTTGCAGAGGGATATTGCAGATAAAAAGGTGGCTACGAGCTGAAAAGGGCAATTGGAGCCTGTTAGTACCCTGAGGTCATTGCTGGTCATGCTAATAACGTTGCAGGTGTAATTGCTAGAGCAATGTACAAAATACTTTTGTTTCATTTCTTAGTACACACAGGTCACCAAATTTATAAGATTATCAACATTTAGAGTGGCATTTTTGTTTCTGATGTGTCTTAGGCTGAAGAAAACCACTCCTTATGCAGAATTCTGCTTCAGGATTAATTTCAGCTTTAGCATAAAAGTACATAGTTTCTGTTTTTACAGTTTTCAAGAGCTGCTACTGAAGATAATATGGCAGGAGAGATCTACTGAAGTGTTGGGTGCAAACTATATAGCATTAAGCTAATGGCCTTGTCCTTTCCTGAAGAAACATGTGGACAGTTTTGGTTAAAGGACCTCAAAATGCAGCGCAGAAACAATTGGACGTTTTTACTAACAGTAGAAAACAGCAACATTGCTGCTTTTGACCCTTGTTGTTTGAAAGGAGAAGTACTCACCTGCAATAGATTTAGGTGTGGGTGTTCGAGGGTTTTTTTCAGGCCCTTTTCAGTAAGACATTGGACAGTTCAGTGCAGAAAACACTTTGCAAGGTTGAGAGAGGCATTTTCTCTGCAATCTAAGAGGGTTCAAATTCATGTATGCTACTGCCCAGAAGACTGTAGTCACCTCAGGGCTATAAGGCGAGGTAGGGGCATGCTTCATTCTTCTGGATGAATCTGTCTCACTGTGAAGAAAATAATTCAGGGTTCGTGGACTGTGGCCCTGCAAGACATCGGTCTAGAATAGGGAAGGGTTAGGCATTAATTGCTCTAGGAGATAGATTTATTAACCAATTCCTAAGCTACATAGTGACTGAGGATAAATAGTGCAGTAAATTTGGGAATCTTAGCCCAAGTGTATCAAAGAACAAGCAGAAAAGGGATATAAATGGAATGCAACACTGTCAAAGGAGACCTACTGGCATATACATACAGGCTCCTTGTGTTGACACAACCAGAAAGGGTTTCTCAGACTGTCCCATCAACAAGTCCCACTATGTGAAGGGTTGGCTTTATTAACACAGGAACAAAAAGATCTGATTTTAGAGTTTGGGAAACTTTCATATCTTCTGCTGCACTTAGTTCTGAAAGCTCTGCTTCTTTGGCCTGATTCAGCTGCCATCGTAAGTGGAGAAACAAAAGAGATTCTTTACCATGGCTGCTTTTTCTGCCTTTGAGAGGAGGTAAGTTGGAGACAGACTCCTGTGTTGTGTGTCAGGGCTGGCACGGGCAGCTCTTTAAACTCTGCTGTGGGCAGTGGAGGCCCAGTCGGTACCATCAACAGGGCCTCTAAACCCAGTATCTCGCTGGCCTAGGCCAGTTTGATTCGGTTGTCCAGACCTCCACTGGCATTTGCCAGGCCCTAAGGCATCCAAAGCACCCAGAAGGGGTGCCAGACATGAGGGTTATGATCAGGTTGTTTGTTGCAGCCACTTGGACAAAGAGACCATTCAGAGATGGAGACTGTCATTTCATTGACTTGTCCTGATTTGTCACAGACTTTCAATGGTGAAAGCTTTTTTTTTGTTCCCATTTGCTGTTCATTTTCTGTGTCCTCCTTTTCAGTTTAAATGAAAATCTTTGTCAGCAAACTTTGCTTGCCTCATAATGAAAAGTGATACCTTCTGGAGTTTTAGCAAAGAAGGAACTGCTACAAAAACCAGTTCTTGTTATGATCCACTCTAGCATTATAGACTTGACTAATCTGTAGTTATTAACTCTAAGATTTTGCTGAGGAGTACTGTTATTTTACAAGAAGCTTTTGTAAGTTTCTTTGAATTTAATTTTCTTTTTCTGCACTTTGAACATTAATGAAGATCAGATTTTAAATAAAGATACTTTGTTAGCTGGAAATTATTCAAGCAGTCATCTATAGTATTTCTCATGCTTCAGCAAATGCCTCAGAAACCAGGTACCTTCTCAAGGGAAGACCTTTGGTTTCCAAAGTGAAGGGGAACATAAGAGTTCATGCAAAGAGATTTCTTTAATACTGAGATCAGCTTAATTTAGAATTGCTTGGCTTGTCTGACTCTGACACTAATAGCCTCAAACTTGCCACTTTATTTTATTTCAAAGCCCTCTTGGCAGTACAAGGGTACATTTAGTGGGAACAGGCTTTGTCCATTAAAACCAAAACTACTTGTGCTATATTTAAAGCTCATTTGGAACACTTAATTTCCAGTCTCTCAGAAGTCTGTATTATTGAAATAAACTGTTAATGCAATGTCCTCCTTAAAGTGTCACAGCAAGGAATTTTTTCAAAGCAATTTTTGCCACTTGTCATTCACAGCATACCAGTGTGCATTAAAACTTAATGGAGTTAACACGCAGTCATAAAAACAACAGCAAACAGATTTTTGAAGTATGATTGCCATATTCCCAGCATTGCATCTATAACATTTTAATTGGCCTCTTACTTTTCTGAGTTTTTAAGTATGTACAACACTCTCAAAATAGGTCTGTCTGGTCTTAAGAGAGAGTGTGATACCAGGGCTGTTAGCAGAGGGGTAGTGCAGTACTGGAGCAGGGTTCTTGAAGGTGATAAACAGGTTAATGTGAGCATTGGAAAACAGGCCCATTCAAGACACTTCCTTGTAAGTAACCTAAAAATGTTATGCGCTCGCGTGTACACTTGATACCTGGCTGTGAGTTCTTGTCTTTAATAAGCCTAAGTGATTTGTTACCTCACAGAATCGGTGGCCTCCAATTAGCCACTGCAGAGATTTCCTGTTTTTCTGAGTTGTGGAACAAAACCATTGCACAGACAGCAGCCAACAAAGTGCAATAGATTTGATCACAAGGGGTCTGATTTCAACTGTTTTCCACAGATTTCTCCATATATGTTTTTTCCAAGTCACTCTCTGCCACCATTATTTCCTAAGAATGGGAAGAATGAATAAAGGGAAAACAAATTGAGTAAAAGCTAGAGATAGAAGCACAGCTACTAGATTGGGATTCCTGGTTTTCTTTCCAGGATCTGCCTCTCTTTTAGGCTGTTTTTTGAATAGTCAGAATTAATATTGAATGCCCTGGGATTCACTTACTTCAGTAGCTCAGGACTCCAACGCACTTACTGTTTATCACAGACTTAGTTCAAAATCTGTTGCTCATATACCTTTACTTAGAGCAAACAGAGAGTATCATTCTCTGTGCTGGTAATTAAGTGGTGTATGCAGAGATCCACTTTTCCAGCTGCTTGGGCCACAGAATACAAAATGGAGCTCCAGTTTATTGATGCTCCTAAAACATAGTAGTGTTATCTCCTATCATGCATTTTAATTGCTTATTTGATGTATGTGTCAAGCACACACACAAACTGTAGTCCTTAGTAATGCCACAGATGCATTTTACAGAATCACAGAATGGCTAAGGCTGGAGGGAGCCTTTGGAGTACATCTTGTCCAATGCCCCCCTGCTGAAGCAGACCACCTAGACCTGGTTGTCTGGGACCCTGTCCATTGGTCTCCCCTCATCCAGTGAGATGCTCTTCATAGAAAGCTGTCGGGTTGGTTAGACATGATTTCCTCTGATGTAAATCTATGCTAACTACTCCCAAACACCATCTTGAAATAACTGGAAATTACTTTCAGGGTTATTTTCTCCATCACATTCCCCAAAGTCAAGGTGAGACTGATGAAGTCCAGTTCCCTGAATCCCTTTTCTTGCCATTCTTAAGATAGGGATGACATGCATTCTTATATTCTGCAGAAACCTTGGTCAATCACCACAACCTTTTAATGTTAATTGAAGTAGGTTTGCAATGACACCAGACACCTCCCTCAGTACTTGTAGGGTGCATCTCATCAGGTCCCATGGACTTGTCTGTATCATACAACATCTCTTGAAATGCCATGGAAGGATATTTTGTCATCTACATATGCCCCTCAGACATTACTATGGGTGTGATACATACTACACCTCTGCTAGTCCCTTGGTGGTTTACAGACATCCTCTTACAGTGAATTTCACAGTGCTTTGTTATCTCTGTTCCAACCATCCCATCATTTGCATTGCACAGCAACAGCATTCATGGTTACCCTTCTCTGGGCATGTTGTGTTGCTTCTTAGCCTACACAGCAATACATAAACTTTGGGGTTTTCCTTCCAGTTCCTTGGACACAGAGAGTGAACAGGCTGCAGCTAAAATTTGCCAACACATTTTTGTGTTATCAGCATTCAAGCAAATCCAGCATCACCATGAAGTGGGCAAGGGTCTTCTAAAATGCTGAGACTTTGGTAGGCTCTGAATATTCTAATGAAAAGGACCTAGTACATACTGAAGACTACAATACCCTGTATTTCCTAGCCCAACATAACTTCACTCTTGGCACTCATCACGCTGACAAGTGCAATAAAACAAATACATTCAAACCAGTGCACAGTTAGGAAACAAGCTATTAGATTCAGAAACAGATAGCAAATCCTGCAATAATAGAATGCCTCTCCTTAGTGTAGCCACTGGTGGTTTCCTGTGTTTTACCCAGGTTACAGACTGTGAAGTCATGCAGACTAGTCCTATGATTCAGCCAGCCAGCCAGCAGACCTGGGTCCAACTCTCAGGGAAGCCAATTGCTCCAGGTGCTGTTCTCTGCACAGCAATAATTACTTGCAACCAAGCTCTTCCTTATTTCCTCTGTGTGAGAAGAGATGTACCTTCTGAAGTATCCTGAAATGTAAACTTTGATGATCAGACAAAGATATTGACTTCTAACATTAGTAGTGTCAATTTGTTGCCCAGTTTAGAGGACAGTGGTGTTGGATTAGGCAGTGCCCCATGACAGCTCCTAAATGTGCTGGGGTTTGTGATAGCACTGCTTAAACATAATAATGGTTTTCTACTTGGGGCAAGGTGCTTGCTGAGAAGTTGTAATAAAAAAAGAAATGTCGCTTTTATGTTACAGTAAACAAGTATTGAACTAAAGAGCCAAATACTGGCCTAATTTGTACTGGTGTAACTCTACCACATCCAAACCACTCTGTATTTAAATTCAGGGAACTGCAAAAGAATCTGGGCTAAAATAATCTAGAAATGGAGTATCCCACCCACAATGTCTGGTTGCATAATTCCTTTGCAAACACAGTGTGTGTGCAAGGAGACCATAGGTATGTTCTTAGACAAGGAGCTGCAGAATGTGTTTGTTGTGTTGCTTTAGATATCTTTTTAATATTGTTGGTGGCTCACCTCCCTGTTGGCATTATGTCATTGTTTAACACCTTGGAAGGCCCTGCCACTCTCTAATCTGAAGAACAGTTATTTTATAAGTATTACAAATGTTATTAATGGACTCATTTTATAATGCCTTTCTTTTCTGTTGGATCAAAGCAACACAAAGACCAGTTCATTTATAGAGATGAGGGGACAAAAGAAAACTACCAAAAAAACCCCACCAGAAACCCCAGACTGGTTGGATATATCAACAAAACCAAGCAAATGATTTAGCCTGTTTGTTATGTGGAAATTAGCAATAGCCTTCTCATATGTTAGCTATTATGTACATGTGAATATTTTAAATTAATTTGGGGGTACTGTGCATAAGCACAGCATGAGAAACTCCCCATTTCTCTCCTGGAGACAACATGCAACATTAGAAGCATTGCACAGCCATTTCATAAGCAGAACATGCCAAACAACTAGCAAATGCAGACGACAGAGCTGATGATAGGATGGAAATCCATATTACACTGTTTTCACCTTCTGTGTCTGGCTCCCCATGTTACACTGGATTGCTTTTAGTTTACTTACACACATACAGAAAACCTAGATTCTTTGCTTTGTACCTTTAGGAAGACATCTGACAAAGACACAGCAGTGATTTCCTAGGTGAAACAAGGATAATTCAGGAAGGGAAAAAGAGGAGAAAGACACTGTCCTGTGCTTTTTGCATTTTAAAATTTAAAAATTGCAGGAAAGTTTTAAAACGTGAATGAGAACTGTATAGCTATATTTATGTTAAAAATAAGTATTTTAAAAATCAAAACAAAACCACACACATCTAGAAATTTCCCATAAAAAGATAAAATAAATATTTACTTTCCATTTGAAACAACAATATTTTTGTCAGCTTTGCTGTCTCAGTTCATGTACCTGCTTTTTTCAGTCTGTCATCCTAAGTTTTTTAACATTCCTCAATAAGCTCATGTTCCCTTTAAGTGCTTATTATCAGAGCCAAGTGCATGTTGCAATCCAGATAATTCACTTCCCCATTGTGTTGCTTTTTTGGTATACATGTTAGACATGTATATTTATAATGCAATGAAACCTTAAGCTGAGGTCACTGGATGGAAGAAGTATTTATTTCTCTCACAAGTTTGAATGGAAGACTATGTTCTTGGCATTAGTTATCATGTGATGCATTTGGGAATGAGTATGTGACCAGAAGGGAGTACATCCTGAGTTCTGCTTCTGCTTGATAACAGACACGTTGTGTTACGTTGAGTAAATCACTTTTCTGCCAGAGTTTCCCTTCACCAATAGACAACTGGTAATGTTTCATCCTTAGCTGGTTATGCAGCCACCAACACTGTCAACAGAAAGCTCCAAGAACAATTAACATTGGCATCAGTGGCAAACTGGTCTTTGACATTCTTTATATTTTCTAGGTGTTGAAATAAGAAGGTTAAAACACTACAAAAACATTCACGAGTGTGCCGGTGCCCAGATAGGAACACCACCATCCCCAGGCTTTGGGTCATGCTCCTCCCCAAGATTTATGGTGAAAGTTGCAAGAGTCAGCATGAGTTTGCCAACTGCTTGACCAGTCTGATATGACAGTCTGATTTGCCTTCTTTGACCAAATGTCTGAATTTGTGGATGCAAGGGCAGTACCTTCACTTTTGAAAAGCTTTTAACACCCTGTCTCACAGTATTCTTATATCCAAGGTGAGATACCACAGTTTGGATGAGTGGATAATTAGATGAAAAATTGGTTGGATGGTCAAGCTTAGGTAATAGTAGTAGTAGTACCTCAGTTGTTTATTCAGCAGAAACTACGAAATTCAACAGGGACAAATGTCAAGTCCCTCACCTGGGAAGAACCCGGAGCAAAAATACAGGCAGAGTGGTGGGGAGCAGCTCTGTGGAAAAGGATTTGGGAGCCTTGGTGGACATAAGACAGGAGCACAGACTGTCTGCACAGAAGGCCAACAGCATCCTGTACTGTTCCAGCCACAGAACGAGAGGAGACAATCACCTCTGATCACCATTTGTTAGGCCCCCTGCATCCCCTGGGGATCCACAGTGCTGGAAAGCCATGGATAAACTAGAATGAGTCCAGCAAGGGCATTAAAATAACTGAACACTGGAGCTCTTGCCCTGTTAGGAGAGGCTGAGGGAATGGGGTTTGTTCAGCAGCGGGGAAAGAGGGCTACACGGGACCCTCTGATTCCTCTGCAGCTAGTGAAGACAGCAGCCTTCTGATTCCGATAAGGAGGTTGTCAAGAAGATGGAGTCAGGCTCCTCTCAGTGCTGCAGGGTAGGAGGACGGGAGGTAATTGTCACAGCCTTGAAACAAGACTGCTTGTCAGTGATGCTTTTCCCCAGAAGGACAGGCAAGCAGTGCAGCCGATTGTCCGTAGGGCTGTGCATCCCCCAGTCTTGCAGGATTTCGAGACCTGGGGGGATGGAGCCCTGGACAGAGAGCTCGTACCTCCCGGCTGACCCTGCCTTGCTTGAGCAGGGAGCCGGACCAGGGCACTGCACCACCTGAGGTCAGCTGCTGGCCCCTGCATCCTCCAGCATCCCACCGGGACCGGAGAGGTGCACGGAGCATTCCAGGATGCGAACTGCTACGGGAGGACCAGCTGATACAGGCGGGCCGGGCGCCAGGAATCGAGTTTACTCGATTTTACACTCTCTCCTTCACTTTCAAGAAGTTGCAGCCTCCGCTATCTCTCGATACCCTTATCGCGGACTCCTCAGCCTCCGCGGCAGCGCCTTGAATTGTTCATGGCTATCGACAATCCCAGAAGGTACCGTGCCCTCAGCCGAGGCGCGCTGCAGCACCCTGATAACAGTGGTGGCAGACGCGGTGGGATGGCCGGGGCCGCCCCTCAGCGCCGGGGCCGCGCCGCTGCGCCAGGGCCCGG
>VZRO01006713.1:49305-132695 GCA_013397915.1 Daphoenositta chrysoptera
CAGGGCCGCCATGGCGGCGGCCGCCCGCCAGGGGGCGCTGCCGGCTCGGCGTTGGCCGCCGCCAGCGGGAACTGCGGGAATGAGGGACAGCGGGAATGAGGGACAGCGGGAATGAGGGACAGCGGGAATGAGGGACAGCGGGCCCGGGCTGGGCGGCAGCTGCGCTGGGGTGGCTGCAGGGTGGCCGGCCGTCGGCGTGGCCCTTTCCTCAGCGAGCTGCTGTGGAGCTAATGGGCTTTCCCCCTCGCTTGGCCTCGCCTCGCCCCCGCGTTCCCCTGCAGGGGGGAAGGCCTCGTCCCCGGCGCCACGCGCGGTTTGAACGCTCTGGGTCTCCGAAATAGAGGGGGGAGTGGTGCGGCCTCCGGCCCTGAGCTGTGCCCCAAGCACCGGGAAAAGCCTGGGAACGTGTCACTGTGGCTGCCCTGGCTTGGATGGTGAGAGAGGCCCCTAAAGCATCTGCAGGGCCTTGTTGTTGCTCTGCCCTGAGCAGCGTGTACTGGGAGAGGGCGGCTGAGGAGCCCACCTGCACTGGCACAACTAATGCCGCCCTTGGAGCGTTTTCTGGCAGCCTCTCCCCCACGTAACACAATTGCTCAGTGTAGGCTGATGGTCTGACAGCTCCACGGGGTAGCTGGTGAACTCCGAACAGACACAGGGATCCAAGCCTTCCCCTGTTTACGTACAGGAAAGGAGAGCCCACAAAATAATACTGGTGAGTGAATGCCAAATCAAGTTTTAAGTATTATATAAAATGGCCTTGTGCGTTCTCTGTTCCAGTCATTATGCTCTGTATTTGCTGTAGAAATAAAGTCTAGAAAGATCAAGAAATGGAACTGTGACAGGAACAGGATATTCACAGGCACACTTCAAAACACACCAGTGTTGTTCTCCATTGCAGTCGAAAGTCCCATTGCAGTGGGAAGAAGTATAACTGTTCTGAACCCTGCAGTCTGAGTATCTATTAGTTTAAACCACCTGAATCAAAAATATTTATGGTCGTGAAAAATCTCTGATCTACCTAAATTCTTCCAAATTTAGGTTTGGCGTTGAGTCATCATTATTCCCTGTCAAATGGTTTTGTGAAGTCACCGAAAATAATGAGATGTCACTTGCCTAGATACATTAATAATTAGAAGGATTTATTGTAGTAGGCATCATGGGAAAGTGTAACTTTCCCATTAGATGTCCTTAATTAGAAAAGAATGTGTCAGATTTCAGATCAACGTAGGGGAACTACAACTATCCATTAAAGAGAGAAGGACAAATAACGCAAGTGACAGCTCTTGCAGAAGTACAAAGATTTAAATACTTTATAAATTAAGGGGATTGAAGGTGCTCATTTTCATCACTAAAGCTCTGTGACCTGTCTTCATCATCAGAAGGGTACAGTCTCCAAACTGAATTAAACAACTTAAAGAGCAAATGCTGTATATAATTCTGACAATAGACAATTTGGATAATCAGCAGTTATTCCTTTTCCTGTCTTTTAGCGATGGTTCCTTAAGGTGGGCCGAACTGCTCTGGAAAGTGCTCAGTTATGCTCATATGAAAATTTTATAGTGACAATGGCATCTCTTGAACCACAGGAGCCATAGCTAATACATTTGTTCAGTTGGTGGCAAGATGTGGGATAGAGAAGTGGTCTGACTGGCTTTAAAATAAAAATTGGAGAGCTGTTAGGTAATTGTAACATGTGGGAGGTATTATTGTAAATCCAAGCAGAATGAAGTGCCTGACTACTTGGGCATCTGCAAGGAGTTAAGTACCCATCTTTTGTGTCTTCCATTTGGCTCTCGGTAATTCCTCAAAGAGCCAGGCCAAGAGTTTTACTGGGTGTGACACAGAAGGTAGAAAGTAAGTCTTACAATGCTTACATTTACTTAAGAGTTGTGAGCGGAACCAGTTCATACTCATATTTCTGCTCAGCGCTTGGTTAACATTCAGGCATGTATTTTATTTACACAGTCTTAAAATCATGCCATGAATGACATCAAAGTAAGGGTAGTTTAAGAAAGGAGAACATGTGTCCACAGTTTGTTTCAGCTTGCAAAGAGATGATGTTCTGAGATGGGGAGACTTAAAATTTTGCAGACTACTAACCATAAGCAAAATTTTGCTTATTACTACCATATGCAAACTACTCAATATGGGACATTTGATTTTTTAATCCTATGTCAATTACACCTGAAAGTTACTACAAGCTGATTTCTGTGGTCTACAGCTTCTACTACAGTTTTTTCTGCAGGCTCTGTGAAATCAGTAACACTGGACCAGTGCCCAACTGACAGGTGGCCACATTACCAAGTTATCAGCTTGTTTCTTGCTCTTGATAAGTGTTTCATTAGGGATGGTTTTGGGAGGAAATGTGAATTTTTTTCTTATGGGAAAGGCAATCCTTTAACAAGGAGGCTGAGCCACACAAACAGGGCCTTGTTAAATAAGCATTCCAGTTTTACCACTTTGTGCAGCATTTTGCTTGAAAAATATGCTTCTATTCTTTTATGAGCTTTTATCTGAAGAATAATTATGATCATTAGTTTTGGATTTAGAAAAGGATATATCTAGTTTGCCTGGAGGAGATAAGTGCTCAAAACTTATGTAGTTCTGTGGGATTGAAAATGTGCATGTTTAAGACAAAGTTCAGGTAGAATGTTAAAGACATGACTTAAATTCTCTTTTGAAGTACTGTGTAGAAGCCTTCTCTTTTCTAAATTCAATCTTTATCACATGTTCAATCCTAAGAGTGCTAGGGAACACAGGGTATGTTCTGAAAGGATACATAAAAAGCACCTTACTTCCATAAGTTATTAGCATCCAGCATTTGTGTTTTTAATGAGCTGAAATGAGAAATCTTGTAAACTAATTTGAACAAACTACAGTGTCTTATTCAGAGCAAGGTGCCTCAAACATCAATCAACTCTTGAAAGTTTGTTTGTGAGATACTTCTCTAAGAATCTTTCATCCTAAAAATGACACTTGAAAACTCGGCAGTAGATCTTGACAAGATTCACATGAGAATGCCCAAGAGAGAAGTGATTCATTGTTTTACTGAGGAAGGTGGTATAAATATTCCACTTCTGAAGGCAGGACTAAACAAAGCTCACCTGCTCATTAAAAGGTACTGAAACCTGACTGTTTTACATACTGTTTTGTAAATGAGAGTTCCTAAAACACACCTTTATTTTCAGACCTGCTCTGAAAAACCTCTGGGGATAAACAAGGTTTGGTATGACAAAGAAAACATTTTATTCAGCTTTAAGAGCTGGAATGTCTGCCTCAGGAGAGTGTTATATAGGATGCCTACACATCACACCATCAGAAGAGTTGGCTGTTCTTGTAGTAGTATTTTTAGTTTTAAATTAAAATCTGCCTAAAGCCACACATGAGTCCTCAGCACACTGCTCTCTGACTAAGGATGCAAATTTAAATTGAAACTTTCCTTAAAAAGCCTCTTTAAAGGTTAGCTGTCCACTTGGCCTGAGTGAAGCACCTTTGACTTGAGGAAGACTAAAGTGCTGCAGGTTCTTGCACTTTAAAATATTGGACAAGTAATACCAGAGAAAGAGACAAAGAAAGAGATTGAAGCCAGATCACTGCCCGTTTATATCTTTGGCAAGCAAGGGTCTTCATGTACCTGAATACAGAAATATTAGGGCTTTTGCATCTTAAGAATCTCTATCACATGAATTCAGATTGATGAATCAGCATACCTGTTCACTTTTCATGTGTTAAAATACATGCATGACTTAATTTTGCCAGTAAAAGCAAAGCATTGAGCAGATTATACAGTGAAGAAGTTACCCAAACTAAATGGATGATTGAAAATTCTGTTGTTCAGACACCTTAAGGTAACCAGATATGCAGACAGGTATTTGAGGAGATATGAAATTTACCTGACGCCCCTTGAAGTCAAACCAGGTATTCTGAGTAAACCATGCCTATTTTTAGTGGTGTACCCTGTACAACAATGGTGAATAATTATATATGTCATTACTGATGGGTAGTAATGTATGCTCATAGTCAAAATAAGTGCTCAGACACCAAACATCTTCCTGTGTACTGGGCTTTCAGAACCTTGTTTAATATTAACAGCTGGAGTGTATAGAGCTCTGCCTAGGGAATGTTCTGCGAGCCAGCTGAGAGCTTTTGGGTATCAGTTACTGAGTACTGGGTGATGTTGTAGTAGGTGTAAACTACGGATGGCATAAACAGGAAGAACAAACGGAAAAGGTCTTCTGTAGACAGAAGAAACCTCATGTTGCAGGCTGTGGTCCTCCTGGGGAAACTTCACTCTCCTGATGTCTTCCAAAGGAACAACACAGATGGACATACGCAATCTTAAGGGTTCCTGGACAGTATTTCCTGACCCAACGATAGAGGATTGAGTAGAGACAGGTGTTCTGCTGGACCTCATAATTACAAATGAGGAAGGTTGAGGATGTGAAAGTTGAAATTAGCCTTGACTGCAGTGGCCATGAGATGGTGGAGTTCCGAATCCTGAGAAGAGGAAGTAGGGCAAAAAGCAAGATCGTGACCCTGGACATCAGGAGAGCAGACTTTGACCTTGCAGGGATCTGTTTAGGCAGACTGCCATGGAAGAAGGCCCTGAATGAAAAAGGGGCCCAAGAAAGCTCTTTGATATGCAAGGATTACCTCCTCCAAGGTCAAGAACAGTCCATTGCAACAAGCAGGAAGTCAGGCAAAAATATCAGAATGATTACATGAGTTAACAAGGAGTTCCTGGCAAAACTCAAACATAAAGAGAGACACTGTCTGAACATGCAGAAATGATGTTAGGAAAGCCAAAATCCACCTGGAATTGAATCTGGTGGGGGATGTTAAAGGTAGCAAGAAGACTTCTCACAGTACATAGTTAGCAAAGGAAGACTAGGGAAAATACATGCCTGCTGCTGAATGGGGCAAGAGCCCTGGTGACACATGACGTGGCAGAGGCTGAGCTACTGAATGCCATCTTCACCTCAGTCTATATCAGAAAGACCTACCTTCATAAATCTGAGGGCTGAGTGACCAAGGGAGAAGGCTGGAACAAGGAAATCTTACCTTTGATGGAAGAGGGTCAAGTTAGAAAATAATTAATCGAACTGGACATATGTAAGTCCATGGGCTCTGATGGGATGCACCAATCAGAACTGAGGGAACTGGCATCATCGAGAGGCCACTCTTGATAACCTTTGAATGACATAGTCACTGGAAGTGTCTGAGGACTGCAGGAAAGCAAGTGTCATTTTGTCTCCAGAACGGGCAAGAAGGAGGACCCCAGGAACTACTGGCCAATTATGGCCTCACCTCAGCCCTTTGAATGTTGTGGAGCAGCTAATCCTGGAAACGATTTCCAGGCATATACAGGACAAGTCATCACTCCAGGGAGTTATGCTTGACCACTTGATAACCTTCTATAATGAAAACAACTGCTGTGGTAGATGAGGTAGTGGATATTGTCTGCCTCAACTTCTGTAAGGCTTTTGATGCTGTCTGCCACAAAATTGTCAGGGAGAAGGTGATGGAGTATAGGTTGAACAGAAAGGGAGCTGGGATGAAAACTGGAGAGAGTCTAGCAAAGGACCAATAAGGGGATTTTGTCAGCACATAAACATATTTGAAAGAAAGGTGCAAAAAAGACAGAACCAAATGGTTGTGGAGTCTCCATCCTTGCAGATACTCAGCAGTCATCTTAACATGGTAGTGTGCTGCTGGCTTTAGGTGGCCCTGCTTGAGCAGGGGTTTGAACCAGATGACCTCCAGAGGTCCCTTCCAACCTCAGGCAAGCTGTGACTCAGTGAATTAACCATGCTTTTGTTTTGGGGATGAAGACAGACCAAATAAATAAATAAATAAATTTTTAAAAACTATATTTGCAACCCAATGCCTGAATCACAAAGTATAAAATGAAAGTCAGGAAAAGAGCTGCACAGGGTCAAGACACTCCAACAATAGGGTTGTACTCTCTGACAGCTAATAAGTAGTTTCATTTCTCACTTTGGACTCACTTTGAGTAAGTAAAATGGCTGAACAGTATCCAAAATGATGGGGAATTAAACAGCCACATGAAAGATGTATTCATTTCTCTGTTACGGAAAGAGAATATGCAAGATGTGTAAGAGTGGCCAGAGAGAAGAGACAATACTTCCTGGGAGTCATGGTGTTGCTTCAGGAGTTCTCACCTGTTGTAGAGAGTTGGCAGAGCCACTGCTGATCTTTTTCTGCTGCACCAACAGAGCCACCCTTACTGCTTACTGACCCAGGAGCTTCACACCAGGATTCTGGAGTAATCTGGAGGTAGGGCAGAAGTCCATCATGTTCAGTCCTTCCATTTAAGTCTAGATATGGCTTGCCAAAGTGTTTTACTCTGTGTTTTCACAGTAAGGAAGACGTCCATGGACTGTTGCCAGAGGAAGGTTTGTGTAGCCATATTGATATAGGAGAACGTTGAGCTGCATAAGTTTGCAGTCATCTGCAAAGACGTCCTCAGACCTTAGGCTAGATGAAGTGGTTAGGTGCAGATGGGGATCCGTCTTAATCCTGTGAGAAGTGAGTTTAAACATCTGCCTCAATCCTGTAGAGCAGGGAATGTAGAAATTAACTTCCCAAAACATTGTGGAACAAAAGAGTGGCACATGAAAAGGATTTTCCAAGGAGCCTGTCTTCCTTTGCATTGATTTGTGAAGTCAATAACTCCTTGCTCCTCGATGTGCTGGCCAAAAATGGTCTCTATTTAGAGGTGGGGGAAGTTGATAGAAACAGTTAACATGTGCCCAGGCTCTTTTTATCTGCCTGACTGTAAACATCCGTGGATATTAGCACAGTTTGTGTATATTTTTCCAATTACCATGGAAGTGAGCATTGCTGCAGTGTAAGCATTTTCATCCATTTGTCTTTTGAGTAAACCCAAGAAAAATAACCAATACTAGAACACTGAAAACATTGCAAAATCACTAAGTGTTGCAGCTCATACAAGATGTCCACTTTGACCTATTGTAATGCCAGAAGTACAATTCTCAGTATTTTTACAGGCTTCATTTACCCAGTTTCATTATCTTTTTAATCAAATGAGATTTCAGATGTGTGTGGTTTCTTTTTTTTTTTACATGTGCAATATGAATGTGATTGGAAGGGTTGGAGCTTTCTATCCAGTAAATGTGACTTTATACATGGAACAGCCCACATATAATTACAAGTATGGACAAAGTCACCAACGCATTTTCTATTCCATGTGACCGACAGAGCTGAATTGGCTATCACTGCGCTTGATGAGTGGAGCTTCTGCTTTGCATCCCACATTTTTTCAAAGCATAATGCAGTTTCTATTTCCCTGTTGTTATGATTGTATGAGACAATCCCTAGCTTTAGAAAAGGCAGCAGCAAGTCAGGGCATTAAAATTAAAGGGGAAAAAATCTACACAAACCACTTAAGCACACTCATTATTATGGCCCTTGCTACCTCAGGCCACTGGAGAACTTATAATTTAGTCAGCATTATGCAGTTTGAAGTGTTTTATGTTCTGCATGGGAGCAGGCTGCAATTCAAATATCAGTGGCCATGAAAAATATGCACATACGTTTAGTATGAAAATCTCCAAGGGCATAACAGAAGAGATGGGCACATGTAGCTGCAGTGTGATGGAGAATTTCTGTGAATTAATCATTTGGACATAGTTTATCACCATTTTATATTTTGCCAGAGATGCTTCCTTGCCATTTGTTGGGAAAACTTATTATACATGCACATCTTAGAAAGATAATAAGGCCAAAGCCTTTGATGCTTAAAGGCAACAGCCTTTGTTAGATTCTGTTATGACACAGACAACTTCTCCTCTGACAGAGCCATTCAGATAACAAGAGTAATTGCTTATTTTATCTAGTTTAGGGAATTGTGCTCCATTCTCCCTTCTTGCCTTCTACATTAGCTATTATGACCCATCTTCTACCATAATTTAGGGGGAGTGGAGTACGTGCATTTTAAAAGCTTTTCTTGAAAGAATAGAGTGCTGTATTTACATACTTCCTTCATTATTCCACAGGGCCAACACTTTAATATATTCCTTCCAAAGAAGCAGAGTGGCATGTGTGTGCATGTGTGCATCTCTTTCTGTGCCTAGGTGTGTGTGTGCAGTTTAGTGTCTGAGTGGGTAGGGGAATGAGAAGGGCTCATTTGGTTGTTTCTTTATAGCTTCTTCTGACTGGAGACAATACCATTGTAATTGGTATTAGCAAAACTACAAACAGAGCAATTGTTTATGACATTTTAAAAGAACTTTATTGACATCTCCAAACACGTGAGGAATTTTAAAGTAGAACTTTTCCATCTGTAAGGCTTGGTCTGATCAAAAGCCTGATAGTAGCTCCAGATGCAGCAAATGAGGATACAGAAGAGATTCCAGCTCCTTTTGGATAAAAAGGAAAAAAAAAAGGCTTGAGTTTGATTCAGCCGAATCCTGATAAAACTATCAAAAGATAGCATTGCAAGGAGAGAATTAAAAAAAAAAAAAGCTTTCAAAATTTTTGTGCCATCCAAAGATTTTAAAGGTTCAAACCCAATATTTAAGTGGTTTAATATCTTAAAATGCTGCTGTGCTTTACAGTTTTATTACTTAAAAAAACCAGTTTTCTCCAGTACGACCACATGCTGGTTCTGGCCAGGACAGGGTTAATTTTGCACTAGCCAGGAGGGGGCATGGCTAAGACCCAGAAGTTATTCTGTACCTTGTTTCAGGGTACAAGGGAAAGGGACTCTCCTTCTTGAAGGAAAGGTTCTCTTGCCATCAGGGTGGTGTGGCTGGGATTGCGGGCTCCACAGATGCCTGAGAGGCAGGTATTTTGGCATGTGAATCCTTCTTCTGCACACTTTTGTTGTTGTTGCTGTTCCTTTTAGTTTTCTTTTCTCATTGTTGTTTCCAGTAAATAGTTCTTAGCACGTTATTCTCTGCCTTTTGTGCCTCCAACTCCTTTCTCAAGTGCACCACAGGGGAGGGGCAACTGGTTTTGGTGGGAACACTAAATTGGAGAATACCATTCCTAAACCACAACAGACCACTAGAGCAAAGCCATGAAATGGTCAGAATCTGACTTCTGAAACAACACAAACCAATACTGATGTTAACAGAAGGACAACTTCCAAATGGAAGTTGGGAGTTAAATGGAAACCAAAGTGACTTATACCTCTTCCATTGTATGTAAATGGAATAATTTTCCAGAAGCGTAACCAAATATGAAGGCTAGTTCTGAGAAAATTCCAGCAGCTGTTCCATGAAGGAGGAGTTCATGATTTTTCCCCCCAGCGGGACAGGTTCTCTTTCACATTCCAGAAGCACGTGTTAAGAGGCTGTTACACATAAGAAAGAACTTTGTATTCCTTAACTCTTTTTTTTTCCTGATTCATGTGAATGCCCTGGTAGAGTGTCTGAACTGACTCATCTAGCATCACTGCCATCAGCTAGGTAGACTGGATGCCAGCTTCATTTCCCTGATGCTTGTTCTGCCTTTGTCTCCATGAAAAGGTTTGGTTAATACATCTGCCTTTGTGTTTATCATATTTAAATGTGCAGCCAGATTCTCCGTGTTGCAAGGACATTTTCATCATCTTTTGAAGTCACTCCATGAGGCTGGTAACAAATGATAGCTTGCCAACTACGAAGTGGGTATTAACAATGAATTTTTCATAGCAGACATTTATGTGATTGTCTTGTGGCTGACTGAGAGGACACAAGTGTGTTCTGCGTCTCAGTGGAGCAGCTGGCAAGATAAGGAGAGTGTCTGGATGTGCTCTGCTCTAATTAACTCCATAAAGAGGCAATTGGTCTATGCAGAAGGCCATGCTGGATTAATGAAAGTACACCTTTTTCAGGACAGTCTCTGCATAGCACTGGTTCCTAGAGATGGACCAACTCATTTGGGCCAGCTTATTTATGACTAAACTATCTCCGTTGTGCTTGTTGCCTTGTCATTTTCAACTGCTAGGTCAAGAGTGACGTAACATTTCTGCAGATTTGATATCCTTGGCAAAACTAAGGATCTACCCATCATGTACTCAAGCATTTTCATGAAACTGAGAGAAGAAGGGTAGAAATTTGACATTTCCTTTCACAAATACTCCATCCCTATTTTTCTTTGTAGGGAAGTCACTCTGTTTCCTGTAATGACACCTGCTACTCTCTACAGATCCATGATAATTTTGGCTGCAGGGCTGATGCATCAGGAGTGTGGTGGGTTTCACAGGTAGGTTTGCTCTGTCTCCAAAGGGTTGTCCTACTGCTACCCTCCAGTCATTTGTATGTGCAGATGGTGACCCTGCAAATGGATTTAGCACCCAGATACACAATGCTGGGCACATGCAATGACACTGACAAGCAGGACGTGCCAGTCTTGCCAAGCGTGCAGGCTCTGTGTGTGCAGCAAATTTGACACACTTTGGATTCACTGAACTTGCACCATGTGCCCAGAATGTCTCCTCTGCACCTGAGTAGTAAATCCAGGTTGCCATGCGTGCATGCAGTAGTCATTTGTGACTGAGTTCTGGGCATTTGGCAAGTAGTTCAAGCTACTGCCTCTGCTCTGTAGTCCGGGAGAATATCCAAATCCCTTGTTTTGTGCTGGACCAGTGGAAACTGCTCCAAGTCAGACAAGGCATTGTATCTGGGGTAGATCAGGCACGTGGCATCTCCACAGGAGGTCAGGAGATCATCACACAGGAAGAGTGACTGACAGCCTCTCTTCAAGAAAGGTAGTCACAGCTGTTGGTAACATATTGTATTGCGATAGACTGTGTTTGGTCCAGTTACTTCTTGACAACACTCTGAAATATTCTCTGTCTGTGGCACGTTCTGCATTGCATTGCTGTCTCCCATGCTTCATCTCCTAGGGAGTCCAGTCATTCAAGTCCTACACAGAAACAGCACTGGTGCTTTTTAAGTTTGCTAAGAGTTAGTTAGGACTTCTGTATCAGGATGTCCTTTTACAGCAAAGCTACCTCGGGATTGTCTGAAGTGTTGGTAATGCTTTGTTGCAGCTACTCTTGAGTTGCCTGAAGTTCTATGGAGCATGTGCTTCACTGTCTAAGCTTACCTCTTTCCCACTTCCCACTCCAGTTTGCCTCCCCATCTCCTTTCATGTTGCTTTCAATACATACTGCTTCCCGTTTGTGTTTATGGCTGGTAGTGAGAGTAAATGAGCAGCGGTAAATGAATCGATTCCAGTAGCAAGCCGTGTGTGACTTGCCAGAGCCAACCTTTCCCAGGCTTCCCAGGACAAGGTCAGGGAGAACTGGGCAGAATGTTTGATGAATAATCCAGGAGAGTATTTCCTCTTGCAGTGCTGAGCTGTGTTTCAGGGCACTTTCAGCCCTTGGTCTTTCTCTTACTTTGATGTAGATTTTTCTTTTTAAAAGCAACAACTAGTGAGTGTATTTTGAACAGGAATCTCTGTGAGTTTATTCACTTTTCCATGTTGCCATGTCCTTTCCACTTTGTGTCACTGTAACCTCTCTGTTGGGAATGTATTCTTGCTCTTTCAGATGAGTTTGCTGCCCAGCTTCTGGCTGTTAATTTCTTCTGTGCGGGTTCAGGCTGGGTTCTAAACATTTTTTTGTGCTTAAGAGTTATTTTGGCGTTGTATGTTGCTGTTCCTTCTTCTCCCCAAATTAATTAACTGCTACTTTGTATATCCTCTGAAAAATGGAAAATCCACATTACTCTGTAACCTGAGCATAAAGACTGTAGTCTGAGAAAGTACAGGACCTAATAGAGCAGAAAGCCTGTAGCCTAACTCTATTGCTTAATCGAGGTTATATATATATATCTATTAATAACAGAAACTGCAAAGGTAGCAGAAATTGCAAGTGGGGACAGGCAAGATCAAAATGGCTCTGGAAAAAGTTATTTTAGTCACGTAGGATTTTTTTTTATTTATTGCTTGGGACAAAGTATGAGCGCAAGCTAAAATTGCAGCAGCAAATAACCCCAGAGCATGGCAAGTTATACTTAGCTAGCATTAAGGTAATGTCATGTAGAAGCAGAATATTTGTGGTTAGCTAAAGTGACAAAAATACAGCTGCACTGATATTAATCCTGTGTTAATCTTGTAAAGAGATGGGATTTTAAGAAGTAATGGTCTTTGGAAGGGACCTACCTGCTTGCTCTGCATAGACCAGTTATCTCTTTTTAGGCATTAACTGAACTTGTTATTCTGATTTTATTATTGATAATCCGACCAAGCTTTACTGCTCACTTATCTCTGAGTTTTGTGAGTTTATTTAAAATCCTTGTAATAGCCCTTAAATTCTACTGATCATTAGAAGTTCCAGTTTGAGAGATTTATTGGTGGTTTCATAACTGGTCAGTAATCCAGGATGTGTTTTTAAAGATGCAGCCACTGGCTAAATACTTTTCAATTACAGTGGGAACATCTGAATGGATATTCCATAAAACATGGTCCTAACTTAGGAAAAAATTAAATGTATGCTTCAAGTTATGTGAGTACAGTTGAATTTTTCTAAATCTATTGTATATATTCTATCAATGTACTCTTGAAATACAGCATCCCAGATGGTTTAATTTCATTCTGCTGAGGCCAGTATATATGTATGTGTATCTAATACTTAAATATTTGCATTGCTCTTTTTAAAATCACTTTCACTTTCACTTGAAAAAAGCTGATAAATTATGTAGTAAGTAGCTGTTACTCAATATGGCTACAAAATTTGGGTTATTTGCTGAGTATAAACAGAAAAATGCTAATATTTAAAGTAATTTTCTGTAGAAATAGGCTAATTTTAATCTTTGATAGCCCATGCAATTTATGCAGTGCTGTTACAAGTTGTAAGAATTAGATTGGGACTGTAAGGTATTTTCAGGTTTTAACTCTTCTTTTTTTTTGGTGTAGGAGAGGTGTTATAATCTGACTCTGAGAAGAGATTTTATGTATTTGAAACAAAATAGCAACTCCCATGTTTTTACTCTCTTCTAAGGAGTTAATATGATCCCATTCCGTTGTCATATCTTATCATTTATTTTAGTTCTTCATTTCCCTGGAAAGTGCTTAGGTGGGAAATGTTGGAAGTGAAATGGAGACAGCTTGGGTAGGTCTAGAAACCCTTGAGCTTACATTGCTGGACATCAACCTTTCTAAGTAAATAACTGCTGAGAGGCATCTGCACTCAGGGGAATTTTTTCCAATAGTAAAAGGAGAGGAAACCTGATCTTGAAGGTGGTTATAGTTTTGGCCTGTGTCCTTTTTCTCTCTTCTTATTTCCACTCATGCCACTGTGGCTTTGGAACTCTTTTCCCCTAGACAAACACTCTTTGCAGTGTTTAAAAACTGTACCACAGTTCTTTGAAAAACTGATGTCTGTTTGCTTCAGATCTTTTATTGTCTGTATTACTGGATTCATGGCTATTGTGTTACTGGGTTACAAAACAAAACTGGTGATGAATTCTGGGATGTTCATGATTTTTCCCTCCAGGGAAATACAGTGCTAAAATGTGATTTCCCTTTAGCACAGCAAATGTCACAGGTGTCTGTTGAGTTTTCAAAGGGAAATTACAAAGCAAATTTGGGACTTCCCATGCCTACACTGTCATTTTTAAAGCTGTCACATGAGTATCTGGCATGGATGTTCAAATTGTATCTCAGGTATCAGTCTTCATGGAATTAAAGAATTGCAGAGGGAAATGCTATTTAATTTGGAGTATGTGCCTTACATTGTAATCTCTGTAGTTTAAGTGAGGTAACTGGTGAGAAGATGTTGCATAGCCAGCTGTTTCTCATGGCTTCCCCTGCAGCCTCACCTGCTCTGGGATGAAACAGTACTTGAGGTGGGGGATTTTCACTGTGATTCATGCTTTATCAGGAAGAGAACATATTTTATACAGATATACAAACAGAAAAATTTACAGGATTTTTTAAGATGTTGGATGCTGTTACTGCTAGTTTCTGACCAACTACAGATACTGATGTTTGCTCAGGTGTTGTCTTTCAGGTAGAAATCAAATCGATTTCTGAGTTAGTTTATTGGCTGTTCAGTAGCATCCTCCCTTGATTTTCACCTACAGCACTGTCTAGCACAATGAATGCACAGTCTAGTTTGTTTTTTGGTTTGCTTTGCTTCTGTTAAATGATGTGCAAATTCTGGTCAGAACAGTGCTACAAATCCACCACATATTTTTAGTTAGGTTTCCTTAAAGAAAAAGGAAAGAAGAAGCTGGTTTATTCCAGGTAGCTTGAAAACACATTTTAAACACAGCAGGTATCACAGGAGAAGCAGGGATTCTCTGGTGAAAATGAGCACATGCAGACAGATATTTTGACTGCTGTATTCCTTTTTTTGATGTAGGTTTGGGCACTTGCCTGCTAGTCCTCTCCTTTTCCACACGGCAAAGGGGAGGCATTTCCTTGTTGTCCATGTAAGCCACAGAGACAGGAGAAGAGGAGGGTAAGTGGCTTTAAATTCATCTTGGGAAAATACAGGTTAAATGACTTCCTTAACATGGAGCTATTCCTTGTGGACCAGGTGAGAAGGAGAGGTACTAAGGATTAGCAGTCAGGTACAACTGCAAATTGACTGAGTCTTCTGGAGGAACTATCCATTTAGATTAGGTAAGGAAAAAAATCGTGTTCCTTGACCTCAGTGTGAATACGAGATGACTGATCAAGTTTTTTCTGGTGTTGGTCTTGTAAAAGAAACACTTATTTCAAAACTGGAGAAAGTATCTTCATATTTGCATGATTTGTGAGTGATAAGATCATTTTAAACTGTTGGACAGTCTGAGCTAGATTTAAGGTATCCATTTAATATGTATCAAATAAGAATTTGAAAACCACGTCTTGATACCAGCAGATACAAGAAAGAAAAAGAAAATAAACCCAGCCCTTCGGTGTTACTTCATTTTCCCTATAACATAATATCCCAAACTGGTAACAATATGATGTAATATAATGTAGTTACAACAAGATAGAGTGCAATATTAACATCTTCAAGTTTTCTAGCTGAAACATACTGAGATCACACAGACTGTGTCTTACATTTCATGTTGCAGAGTATTAAGTCATTGGCAAACATGATATAAGATGAACTTGCAGGGAAAGTAAGGAGAGTATAAATGAGTATAGTTAAAAACAAGCTACAGTAAGTAGCTTTAGAGTTGATGTCTGACTTGGAGGTCCAGATTGCACGGTGGTTAAAGTTTTCTTGTTTATAATAGAGTTCTGTTTTGTTTGTTTTTAGAGGTTCTGATTTGTGCTCTTTATAAAGTGCATTTTTTTCTGGAGTGATTGACTAGGGGAAGTCTGATATATTTCTTGTGCTAACTGCATGGCAGACACTGGAGTCTGGATGCAGAATAATCTTCTTGTAGCCATCTCATTACTGGAATTTTTATGTGAGAGTGAGGCAGAACATCCAAGCCAGAAATATTTTTATATTGGCTTATGCACTGAGAGGTTTGTTGTAGTAAACGATCAATAAGAAAGAGAGAAGATAACACAGAAGAACCTGGGATTGAAACTTTTACCACAGCTTCCCTGACTTACAGAAGTATAAATGGTCCATGCAATACTAACCTCTCCCTGCATATAAAGCATGCAGGTTTGATGTAAAAGCTTTAGCAGGGGAGCCACAGGTCCAATCTGCACTCTCACTGTAGCTAAAGGAGATGTTTTTTTTCAGAGCTGTCAAGCTACTGCTGTTCATAAGCAGTAAATTTATACAAATTAATTATAAGAGATGGAAAAAAGTTGGGTTTGCTCACAGGTAATACATTTGGACTTCAACAATGTGAAAAATTTAAGAGCAAGTGAAAAGAAAGAGAGAGAGAGCAGGCCATATTTTTTCCTTATATTTAATGAAGCACTATGAATTTCTGGCTCTTTGGGAAAGGTGTATTACTAAGAGTCATTAATGGAACCTAGGCTTAAAATACACTCAGCTGAATTGCTGACTGAAGAAATGTCTATGTAAAACTTAATGTTTTCCTTTTTGTGAATATTTTAGAATATTTAAAAAAAAATTGAAGAAAAAAAAATTGGTGTTACACTTCTTACCATTTGCTTTAAAAAGGATTTTCCACTTGCTCATTTCCAGAAGGTCATCTCTGAGATGTACAAGCTAGCCCTTCATTTAGGTCTCCTCTTACATTCATATTTAACTTTCTTTCATTCTGTGGCCTTTATTAGCTGAGCTCAAGGAGCTTGTACCACATTTTAAACAGCAACACTGGGAGGATGTAAATGCAGAATAATGTATCAGGACTCAAATTTGCATGGTCAAATGTCAAAAAAATTAGGCCTTCCCCAGAACCATGTCAAGAGAAATAACATAAGTGGCCAGCTCAACAGCAGGCATGCCATTATCAGTTAGTTCAACCTGTCATCACTGACTGGGAGTGGAAGCAGTGGTCATTAGCTTTAACTCTGCTGGGGAAGGTTGCGCTTCTTTTTATTTTATTATATATATTTTACGCCATCTGACAGTATTTCACAGAGCACCACAATGTTATGGTTTCCTCCTTGACAGGGGAAGGAGGGGGAAGTGCAGGTGAGGGAGTAGAAGACAACACTTGCAATCATCTGTTGTCAGCCGGAGGAGGCAGGAATTGCATTGCCTATCGGATAAATACTCATTTAGAGTAATCACTTTATTTCAGCTCTGTAATGACATTAACAAGCTTGGAATACAGGGAATTACATGAGTCAGAACAAATAATTGAATATTCCACTGCTGGGAAATGCAGCACAAGTCTGACTTAATGTCATGCCATCTCTGAAGCCAGCACTACCATGCAATTAGATGATAAGCTTAAACAGCATATAATTGGCACTACTAGTATGAAAAACATACTATTAATTGTTAACTTCTTACCTGCTTGTAACTTGAAATGAAATAAAAGTATCTTGCATGTCTTTTTTAAACAAAAAGAACCAGAGGAAACACTTCAGTAAGTTTTCATGAAAGTAAGAGGGGAAGAACTGGAGTCCAAGAACTAGAAGGAATAACTTCAACATGAAAAACTTCAACACCTTTTTTGAGGGGGCATGCTTTAGAAAGCCTTAGATTGAGAAGAGTGTAAGAATTCTCTAATATATCAAATGCTACCCTATTTCATATCCAAAGGAAAAATTTCTCATTTGTCCTTTCTTGGGGATGGTCCTGCACAAGGCCAGTAGTTGAACTTGATGATCCTTCTGGATCCCTTCCAACTGAGCTTATTCTGTGATTCTGTGATTTGGTCAGCTCACAGTTTTGTCTCCAGATATTGTTGCCTGACAAACTGTGATCTGACAACTCTGAGCCTTTTTTTTTCAATCACTCTCTGTTCTTAGTTAATAAGGAAAAGGCCTTTTTATAGAAATATGCCAAAGTATCAAAAACTACTCTGGGCTCTGGTGAGTTGGAGGAATCTTAATGTGATTGATTAACACAACACCTTATAATCTGTTTGTTTTATCAGCAAACTCTAGGTTTAATTTTTGAGACGTTCTTACAGCGTCCCAAGTCAGTATAATTCCAGTATTTTAAGCATCAATTAAATTGACTTAACTCATCAAATTATACACTCTATGATGGAATATTAAAAGGATTCAGTTGCATATATTGTATGCATTGAATGATTTGATAGCAGTTACCACAGGCAGCACAATTCCTCAAATATGTGCCAGTTCATGTAAAGATTAATGATGGACAGATAGAATGCAAATGCAAAAGCAGTATCATCTCCATCACCTACCAAGATTAGCTCTGAAAATCACAGTCTTATCCACAGATAGCACATTAAATTTGCAACACTTCAATTCAGCACAGTGGAGAACTTCTCACATTTATTATAAAGCTTAAAAGATGACACCATCTTAAAACTAAAATCCTCTTCTGGATCTTTGGCCACTGATTTCAGCAGCATTGGAACGTGCATATAGTTAAACCAGTAATTGGTACTGGAGTTGCCATTTGTTTTCTCACCAGTCTGTCATCAGCCACCTCTGACTCTTTCACTGAAACTTGACTGAAGTATTGTGCTGTAGGAGCATGGCAGGCCTAGGGAACAACTCCTTTTTTAGAGTAGTTTTGTGTGGAAGCCCAGGCCCTGTGTGGCACTAGCAGGTAGGTTTTTAGTTCAGAAGGAGAGAAGAATCCAAGCTGACGGGGAATTGTGGGTTCTGCTAAGTGAAGATTTGCAAGGCTACCTGAGTCTCAAAGATCTGAGGCTTGTCATGTTGAACACTTATTTCTGTCTTCTTAACAGAAGAGAATGACCCCACCTATTGCTTTCCTGAAGATAAGGCATTTTGGGTGATCATACTTCAGATTTTTGCTGGCATTTGGAAAACGTGACCCATGTGTTTGACAAGTTGGCTTGAAGAAAAGCTGACTGTAAAGTAGCAAGCACAAGCTTTAGATTAGAAGGTCAGGTGAAATATCTACTGTAAAGGGATGTAGTTGATCCCCGGATGGAATCCAGGTGTTCCACTCCTGCAGTGGTGTAGCTTTGAAATACTTAAGTTTTTCTAAAATGAAATATTTGGTGCATTGCTACTAATTAGTAATACAATTTTAATTACATTTACATTGTGATTTTTACTCAACAGATGGCATACTTTCAAGTAATTTCATTTATTCTATCAATAAAAATACCTGCAAACCTCTCCTGATTTTAATAATGGTGCTACACTTACAGAATGCATTTGCAGTTGACTTGTTTATCAAAATCTATCTTACTAAAACAATATTAACATTTAAAATCATTGCAATTACTATAAACAATCGTAACATTTATATTCATCTGCTATAATTTTCTACTTGTATGTGTGTACAGTTTCTACCTATATGTATTCATTCCAAGAAGACAATACTTTTATTATATTAGTATTATCCATACATATGTCAGGTTTTTCTATTACTATGCTGATTCAGTAGTTTCACCCTGGAATTCTACTAGCACTCCTCCAGCAGCAACTAAAAATGTTAATTTATGCCAGACTACTAATTTGTGGAAAATATTTCTTAAAACCACAAAAACATTAGGAGGTACCTACTGAAGAAAGGTAAAGGAATGCTGCACTGGTTTCCATCACACTTTCTATGGATTTGTCAGGTCTCCAAATGCATCTATTCCACTCTGTGGGTTTGGCAGCCTGGGTTTAAGCTCCGTGCAGCAGTGTGGCCTTAGGTCTAACTGCTGTCAAGGAAGACTGAAAAAGAGCTGTGAGAAGTCTTGCTGGGGTTTGTTTCCATTTTGCTTGAGTGCTGTTTTTAAACTGAGATCCTTCCTCTTTGCTGCTACCTGACCTTTATTGCAACTGTGGCCACCGATCCCATTGAGCCAGACCTTGATTGGTGCTTTTAACTCCCCGTTTTGGCTGTGGACCTGCCTCGGTATTGGAGACCTGTCCATTAGTTTGAAATCTTGTTGCCACTACACCTGCTTTGCTGTTCTTTTTTAGGCACTGCAGGTCTGTGCCCTTGCTGTGTCTTCCTCTCTGTCTTGCCTTCTTTTATGGAAAAAACAGCCTTTATTGCTCCCTGTTGATCACTTTGGACCTTCTTGAGCCCTAAGTCAAGCAGCATGGAGCCTGGCCTTTGGATTTCAGAGAGGCCAGGTAGTGCCTTTGCATTCATAGATGAGTATACCAAACTCATCCCTTAACAGATACCTATGGAGCATTCTTTGCAAAAGCTTTCATGACTGAGATTCTGCAGCATCTCCAGTGTGGAACAGTTCTCAAAAATTTGCCTGAAAGCTAACCTGAGTCTTGTCTGCTACCAGCAGATCAACTTTTACATGGGCAAAGGGGGCACTGTATTAAACTAAAATAGCAGAGATTTAAATTAGGTGTTAGGAAGAAATTCTTTACCCAGAGAGTGGTGATGCACTGAGACAGGTTTCCCAGAGAGGTGGTGGGTGCCTCCATCCCTGGAAGTGTTAAAGACCCGGCTGGATGGGGCTTCGTGGGTGGTCTAATGGGTGACATGGCTTCCTGTGACAGGGGATTGGAAGAAGATCTCTTTGAGGTCACTTCCAACTTGAGCCATTCTATAATTCCATCATACCATTGAAGCTGATTACTTTTAGTTTCCCTCTCACTGAATATGAGAGAGTATTGGTAAGGTTATGTTTTACTACAAATTTTAAAGTGGTTTTAGAGATTCTCCTCAGTACTTTTTTAACGAGGCTGAACAATAATTCCTTCCACCTGTATCCACAGGCCATGTTTCCTAAACCTACCACCATTCTTCTCCTGAGAATTTATCTTATTTCTCTGCTTTCTTGAAGAATGGTTTGGGGAAGTGGCTGCTGCGTTCCAGCCAAGCTGACTGAACACAGAGTAGAATGATCTTTATCACTTTGGTCATTTATATGACAGTCCTACCAGTATATGTTAAAAAAGATGTTACTTTCACAACAGCAACATCACCAAGTTGAGTCTGTCAGTTTATGGTTCTCTGTGCTCTAGCTATTCAGTTATTTATATCCTATTATGCACTTCACTTCTTCAGGCCAGTTTTTTTTCCATTTGCCTATGGAATGTCTTCCTGGCATATTAGAATCATTTTGATATCATTTCTGTCTCTGGTGTGAGGCCTTCAGATCAGTGACATCTGCAAACTGGTAATTTGGTTTTCTCTGACATTCAAATTTTAAATTATTGTGTTGAAAAGAGTTTGACCAAAGACAAATTCGTATTCTATTCCAATTGAAATGTATTCCCAATCTAACTTTTATATTCCTAATATACACATTTTCTATCAAATAAGTGCTCACTCTATTGTAAATTAATCTCCACTGCCTTTGCTAGTTCTCTTACAAGACTGTCATGAAGGAAAAGATCAAAATTTTAAAAAATGAGTGTATCACATCTGCTGCTTCTCTCTTTCCCTTATGCCAGTTATTCCAGTTATGCTGTCAAGGAAGATAAGTAGTTTGAACTATGCTAGAGGTTCTTGATGTGTTGGCATATTCTTTGTCTTCTAGATGTTTAAATGCTGATTGCTGAATAGACAGTCCAAGGGTCTTGAAAAAAGGCCATTTTGTATCTCTCCCCTATCTTCCTTTTCCTTCCTTTTAGGTACTGTTTCTCTTCTGCTGCTCCACCAATCTCTTCAAGTTCTCAAAAATGAGTGATTTAGAGATCACAATGACTCCTGAATGTCGCAGGGCACTGATTACTCAACAGAGAAGCCAGTTTCTCACCAGACAGTGAGAGATACCGTGGCAGGGATATTCTGAGGCAGCAAGGATAAGGTACTAATTCCAATAAACCATTTCCAGCACATTCTTGAGGTAGAGGAAGCACAGCAGCCATATTGAGCCTGAGACAGCAAAGAAGATGAGACAAGAAGCTCTCTCTGCAGAAGTCCAAAATGGTGCTAAATTTCTGAAATATGTGATCTTGTCTAAATTATTTCTGCTTGGGTTTTTTGGTTTTGGTTTTTGTTTGTTTGGGGTTGTTTGTTTGTTTGTTTGTTTGTTTTGGGGGGTTTTGTGTGTGGTTATGGTGTTTGGTCCTTGATGAGAATTGTATTTGACTTTTTGAAATTACTGATATTATGAAGAGGTAAACCATGCTCCCTTTTAGGGGAACTGAAAAGAAGATTCCTGGTGAAAGAATTAATCTTTCCTCCCTCCTTTGGTTTTGATGTTTTTCAGAGGAGAAGCCATCTACGTGTGCAGTTGTTGAATTTTCTTATTTTCTGCTATTTCTCCATCTCTTCCCTTTAGTAAGCAACCAGAGCAGCTTTGCATCCTGCTTATCCTCTGATAATTCAGCATTCAGTGGACTAATAATATGGGTATTGAGGAAGCCTGGAACAGAAAGTCTGCTTGCTGACAAAGCATAAATAAGCTTTAGCTGGTACTTACAGACAGATGTATATAGCAGCTGGATCTGAAAGAAGATTTGGAGTACTCAGCACTTGTTTGAAGGCTGTATCCATATATGGTTTGCATGTCTAGATGAGCAGCACTTTGTGTTGTCAAATACTGCATGGGGGAGAGAGGGAGAAATTCTGGCAGCATTGGGTAGTTAGCTGTGAGCAAGAACTGATGCCAGAAAATATTTCAACATCAAAAATAGCTACGTTTTTGTACAGGCTTGAATGAGACCCAAGGGTTCAAAACAGCAGATTCTTGTGTTTACTCTGCAGCTTGTGGAATAGCAGAAAAGGGACAGGAACACAGGATAAGAGTAGTTTTAAATTAATAAACTAAGGTTTCCTTTTATTTGGAGTCACCTATATGACGTAGCGTTAGGCAGGATTCATTATGAATCTTCTCTGGCTATTCAGCTGTTGGCTGTTATAGATTGCTCTGTAAATTTCGTTTATTGCTAAGGTACCTGTACCCTCATGAATGCAAACACCCAGGTTGCTCTCATGCCACAGTGTAAGCAGGGAAATGAGAGATTTTTATTTCATATCTAAAGACCAGATCATTTTTGATGCAGTTGATGTGGCATATTTTGCAAGAATGTCAACATTATCAATTGAAAGGCATGTTATCTTAGAGTGCTGTTAAAACTGGAAGAGCCAAGTTTTCCAGAGTTCTCTTTGCCAGAAAAGGAAGGAACAACAGACTCTTTTTTCTCTCTTTTTTCTTCTTTCTCTATGGAGTAAAATCACCTTTTCTTTTTTTTTTTTTTTTTTTTAAGGGGTTGAGGACAATAATTCTAAAAACTTAAGAAATATTTAATGGAGAAATTTGAGTGATCCCTGAACAAAGAAATAGCTGCCCCTGGACTCATGGAAAAAGCCTGCCTGCTGTGTGTAGCAATGGTTCACCCAGTTTTTGCCTTTCTTGCTGATAATAATAAAAAATGCTCCCAATAAGAAGTAGTTTCCAGCTGGGAAAGAGGAATAATACTTTCATACACTTCCAGTATGTCAGCAAAGAAGCATATCAAATTACAGCAAAAACATACTCCACTTCTGTGATACAAACAATACGCTTGTAAAGAGTATGGACCCCTCTGGGCTCACAGAGACTTTGGATACATTTCTGAGGAAGGGCTGGCATTTTCATGGAAATGACAACTTTTCAGTGTCAGACTGGCAAAAGGCTGGTGAGATGAAGAAGCATTCCTGATGTGTTTGTCCAGACAGGTGTTTAGGAAGAACACATTTCACAGACATCTGCATCTCTGTGGCATTCTGAATTTGTGCTGGTTCATGGCTGTTCTGGCTGCTGGTTCAAAGGAGGCTGACAAGACAGATAAGTGCAACATTTGGCTTACTTGCTCTTCTCTTTCTCCTCACCTCATAGTTTTTTTTTAAACATTTCACTGACCTTGAGAAGGCTCAGGAAAAGGGATTTTAAGCCTTGCAGTCCTCATTCTGTTGGGTTAAGTGGCTCAGTGGATATTCTTGCAAGTGTCTGTGATATGTCATCCTAGAAAAACCTGTATATAAGTATCTGTCATGTCTGTACCTTAACAGAGGTTCTGCTTCTTCCACTTTGCAAATTTATGCAAAAATATAAGCCAGCTTTCTCGCTTTCTCTATTCCTCTAAGCAGAATTTTATAAACTAATAATACTACAATCCCTGCTATTAAGATGTTTCTTATAGATTTTGAAGAGATGTGATTTTTGTTGTGTCCATAATTTCATTAAAGATTTTTCTTTTTCTCTGGTATAGGTATGTGAAACATCAAAACTGCTGATGTGTGAGTCTTGGCCTCTTTTGTTTAAATCAGCCTAAGTACTGCAAATTTCATTCTGTGGCAGTGTTAGATATCAATCCAAGGTTTGTACATGATTTGAAGAGAGTGGCTCTGCATAGGAATTCCAACACATGTCCATGGAATTAGGGTAAAAGCTGTTCAGAATATAGTGATTTTATTTAGCCTAAAATCCAGACCATTATTAAACTTGACTGAGATTCAGCTGCCCATTACTGCTGTTTGATCCTACTGATTTCAATGTATTTGTATAATGATGTGTTCCCCTTGAGAGCCCCATATGTTACCCTAGAAACCGTATTTACAGATTGTAATCCTTTGTACCCTACAGGTTTGAGTAATCGCATTACAATACTATCAACTTAAAAGAGATTTCCAGTTTAAAACGGAACAAATGCGAGGCAAGAATTTGGGACCAAATTACTATCAGTATTTTTCCACTGACTTATTGAACAGTTGTTACAGACAAGACATTGCTTTGGTGGTCACAAGGTGAATAAACCTCAAGAAGAATTTGCAGCCTGAAAAGGTAGCCTTTTAAAAAAACTGTTTTTCCACTTGTTTCTCATACACTGATGTAGAAGTGCTGTTTGGGAACATCTCCAGTAGTCCTTGGAGTTATAGTTTCTGATGGACACATAGGTAAATGTCGCTGAAAAATGGATCACAAGGAGCATCCAACACTGTGAATGTTTAGGTGATTATCTGTTTACTCAGATGTTAATACTGAGACAAGAGTCTTCCCTCCACTACCCTTCAGTTCCAAACAGAAGTAGGACATCCAGAATTTTTAAAACCTTGATAGAAGAACTGGTATCACACTGCAGATGAGTTTTAATAATTACAGTAGGGCCAGGGTCCTGGTCCTTTAAGATATGTACTATTTATTTCTAACTGCTCTAAAAAGGAAAAAAAAGAAAGAATACCAAACCCCCAAAATTCTGTTCACATTTGAGAAGGCAGGTACAAAAAATACTATTTAGTACTGGTGATTTGAAAGCACTTCTTTTTGTTGGGGTCCATGAGAAACTGAAACTTTGGGTACGTGGAAATAAAATTTCTAATTAATTCTGAAAGCACTTAAAGCACAATTTTTACAATTCAAAGTTTACAATTTTTACAATTTTTAACAATTCGAAGTTTAACCCTTTGGGGCTGCTGCCTTGTACGTAGCCTTTTCAGTTGCTTTCACTGCAGTTACGGAGGCTGAAAAATACCAGCTTCCTTTGCTATAGTTTAGTCTTTCTCATTAGAGTATGAGACCTTTTTGGGCCATTATGCTGAAGAAATTCAGGGATTTTTACCCATGAGTAGCTTTAGAGCGATGTTCCATTTTTCAGAAATTAGTTTCTCATCAACTCTATTAATTATTAATTATTATAATTTACAAATGCTATAGTTTTCCAGGTTACCATTAAAATGATCCTTACATTGTCTTTTTACAGTTTTGTTCAGCTGATTACCTCGAACTGGTTTATTGCTAAGCCATCCATTTAAATTAACAATCTGCAAAGAAAGCCAATAAAATGCCTCACACATCCCATTACTGGGGTAGTAATAGTTACTCAATTAGGCACAGCTACTTCGGTTTTCAATCTGTTCCTTGATGATCAACAGAACACATTAATTTAAAATAGTATTAACCAACATCTATTTAAAGAGATGCATTTTAACAGGTAGAAACAACTTTAATAGGGAGAAAAATGTTGTTTTACTTATTAAGCGTCTGTGCTACAACTGCTATCACACCTATGAAGCAAACAGTGTTACAAACTTTCCAGTTGTGACCTCCAGCTGCAAGAGTGTAGCCTGATTGATTGTCCCATGACTTTCAGAGGTGATGAACTCGGAACATCTCTGAACACTTTTTCCCATCACGTGGATGGGGGTGTATATGGGGGGAGTTGAGGATGGGGACATCTTGCTATAAAGTTTAGCTAGCATTTGATATGTTTTGGGAACTGCTGTGAAATAATGGTAATGAATAATCTGTAACAGTTATTTATGCAGCTGCTGTGTTTGCAATCTGATAACAATATTGGTCATAGGAAACAGTTAAGAACAGGGTTTAAAGACAGGTAAAAAGACCGTTTGATGACATATAACAGGTCCTGTTCCTAAGCATTAGCATTTTTTACATACTGGAGAAAAATATAATGGAACACTCTAAAAATTCTGACAATCTTTCAGTCTCAAGAGAACTACTATAGAGCTGCATTTATACCTTAATACACTTCCAGTGTACTCAGGGCTGCATTAGCAAAATGGCAGCTCTGACCTGAAGAAATGTTCTGTCTCTGAAATGCAAAAAGCATGACTCATTAATAATTTCAACATTCAAAAAGTGGAACTTCACTCCTTTTTTACAACTTTGTTGATGCTGCAAACATAGGTATCAAACGTGTTGGTGCTTCCTACATATGTGCTACTAGGATTCTGAAGCTGAGTGCTTCTATGAAGATTGATTAAACATCATACTAATTCTGCACAATCAGCATGTTACAGTTTTTGTAGGTGAGTAAGCCAAAGCATGGAGAATCTGCTTTGCCAGACATTACACAACTAAGTCGATACCCTTGACAACACCAGAAAAAGAGTAAAGTAAGGAAAAAGCATGTGGAAGTGTGAAATTAAAAAAAAAATATATATTTTGCCTCAGAAGCTGATAACTGGGAAAAAAAACTTTGTGGTTTATTGAAACTAAAACATATATTGAAATTTTGCAATAAAATGGAAGGAAAAAAGTTCAAACTCAGAGAAAAAAGAAAAAAGAAAAGACAGATATCAAAATAGAAAAGATTTGAAAAGACAGAAAAGACAGATATCAAATTTCCTTTTGAACTTATCTCCCTGTTGTATCCTGGCAGATGGATTTTTAAAGTATGTTCTTTTCATCAAACATTCTATAATACTTAAACTATAAATTCATTGGTAGTATTATTCTTCACAATTTAAACAAAACTGTGCTTGTCAAAATAAAAGAACAAAGTACCCTCTGTGATGCCGTATCCTTGACTTTTTTAATCCTGTTTGTTTATTTACACACTAATTGCAAAAATTGATAATCCATATGAGGTCACCTAGGTCCATGCAAATGAGTTTTTACCGTAGGTTCTGATATTGTAAATATTTATTTAGCTGTCCAAGTTATTGCAACTAGCCACTACAATTTTTCTGTAAAGGACAGGTTTCTCTGTAAGAGCTTCCTGAAGGGGAAAAGACAGTAAAAGAAGAGTTATTGGTAGAAAGCTTCTTTTAAAATTTTATTATACAATATTATGTATATTTTGTATAGTTATATAAATGTATAATAATAATATCATCCACATACATAATGGTATAATATAATGTAATATATTATAACTAGTCTTAGTTGCTATGTTCAAAGAGTAAATTGTCAGTTCCAAACCAAGTTGCAGTTACCTTGAAGTTTGGGGGGAATATATGAAAATATATTTTAATGTATTTCTGCATTTTCCAATGGCTCACTTTTTAGGTGTTAGACAAACATCTTTGCAATGGACTGGGGTAAATGAAATCTCAAATAACGAGGAATGTAACCTTTATGTCACGAAGTTGCTTCAAGTGCCGTATATATTTGATGAACATACACTGGTTATGTCAGATGCTATTATTTTTAATAATAAATAATGACTTCCAAAAGTCATTAAGCTTTTGTCATGCTTTTTGTCCACATGCGTATCTTGACAGGTCAGAGTTCTATAAGAGGTTTAGAAATATCAAGACTTCTTTAACCCATCTGATAATTATCTCTAACATTTCTGTTACAAATGTACAAGGTGAGCCATGCTATGTGTTTTATATTAAAATATGTCTATAAATGTCAAATGATTATTCTTTCTGAAATATTTCGGACTTCATATGTGTAACAACTCAGAATAAAGTGGGCTTGGACTTAGGTTTTTCTCTATATAGACTCATAAATGAATACTGGAAAGCATTAGAGTTTTCCTCCTAAAAGGAGGTGTCAGATCTTCTTTTGTTTAGGAGAGTTTTAGTCTTTTTTTTATTGAATATCAGATGAAGCTTTAAAAATTAACCAGAAAATAGGTTTATTTAGTAATTATACTGGATAAAAAGAGGAAAGTTTGTTGCTCTGTAGTTCTTAAAATTCAGGGTTCTGAATCTACATCTTTGTAATAAAATGCAGACATTAAAAATTGTGTGCTTCTGAAAACCAGGTATTAACCAGATATACAACACATAAGAATTTACATATATGGTTTCAAAATCAGTTCTACATGAAAATATTTTAATATATGTATTTTTAAAATTGAGTTTAAGTTAATTTTAAAATTAAGTTTACAAAAGGGCCTTCACTGCATCTGCATTAAGATATTACCTCTGTATGTAAATATGGGGAATATCTGCATTCACAGGTGCCAGTGTTCCCTTATTCTGTAAAGTAATATCTGCAAATTGATACATTTTAGGATCTTCCTTCTAGTGTTAAGGACACAAAGTGTGTGTAAACTCAGGTTTGCTCAATGGTAGGCACACAAACAATTATGCAAACACTGTCATTTGTGATTATGTTCCTTAACCTCTAAATAATTGTGGAATTGTTTATGGTTTGTTTTTTGTCTCATTTGTTGATAATGGCCATTCCCTTCTTCCCCTTGGCCACTGAAATGATTTTTATACCAAACATGCACCATATTTCCTGTTGTTACAACTTCAAAATGTCAGGTGTAATGTTCTTGACATTTAAATCATGTACTTAATTTGTATTGTTGACACAGATTGGATTAAATTGCCTGTCTTTAACAAAAATGACTTCTTTTACTTCTCTTTCTTTTTTAATGTTTTGAAATACAAGTAAATGAGATGCTCCAATCTTTTTCAAAAGTAATTTGCTATATATTATCTAGTCCTGAAAAGGCATAGAATCTATACTACCAGAATTGATATCGCACATCTTCGTTCTGAAACCTGATATAAAGCAATACAACTATGATATTTACATCAGTATAAGCTTGAAACACAATGAGAAATGCAGTCCTTCTCTGAGAAGAGCAGGTGGGGCTAGAAAACATACAAAAGAGAAGCTTTCTGCTGAAATCTGCTGGAGAGAATGGAAAATAAATGAGTAAATATGCATCGGTAACTTGTTGATTTGCAGGAGTAAAGTCACCAAAATACATATTTCTTCTACTCATATTGTTACCTTTCCTTGAAAGATTTTAAGTTTTTAATCTTGAAATACCATAGGAATATAGCTGTGAGGATGAGACTGCAGAGATTTCTTTTGCAGTTTCAGTCATACTGTGATATGTTAGCTTTGGTTTATTCCCTGCTGACACCTTCTGAGCTGAGGTCTGACATTTGTGTTGATTCTGATTCTTGATCTTTGGGTTTCATGCTCTACTTGACCAGAGACGAGTTTTGCTGGCTACCCTTACTGCTTGTTGTTTCTTTGCAGAGATATCAAGTTCCTTGAGAATAGACTTAGGCTCATGTGTTGACATTTTCGTTTCTCAAGTCCAGATGCAGCAGCAACGGTTCCCTTTCTGAAGCTTCTGAAGTTAAATTCTTGGAAAGTGATAGTGTGCATAGACTTAAAATCCATATCTCTGCTGTTTCATAATTTAGCAATGTCTTAGGTCTGACATAAAGACTGTTACTCCTCATGTGTGAAGATCAGAGCTACTTGCAGAGCACAAGTAGCTTGTTTATGGTACGCTTGGTTACATGACCAATTTTGTATGAATCGTCGTGGAGAGTGAACTCTTGAACTGTTTGCTTCAGCTGTTCGCTCTGTGCCGTTCATTCCTCATGCTGAGTGAGTGGCCACCTCAGCTGCTGAGGACTGAGTTTTCTCCCTGACCGAGCGACTGAAACTTTCAAAATGTAATCAGAAATGAATAATATATGATGAATGCTCATATTTGCACATGTATAACCTGGTTTGCATGCAAATATTGGAATTTAGATTTCTCTTGGTGTTTTAGGGTATATCTAGGAATGGCTAAAAAACAATAACTCTCGCGGTGCAGTATTCTAAGAATTCATGCCACATCACTGTTAAGTGTAAGTACAGTCTCCACCACACCTTTCAAAGTCTTAGAAGTTTTAATGGACTCTTCTTTGATGCCACTGGGGACCTATGTCCTCCATCTCTCAAACTAGTTAATAAAATTTCCTTCAGTTTTCTTTTATAGAAGGAGATGGTAGTATTGTTCCATTGCTGCTGGAATATAGGGAGGTGATGGCAGCACCAGAGATCAGGTGGACTCGTAATTCTTTTGACTGGTGACTTCAAGGTGGTATGTTATGTTGTCTTCTTTTGCATAACCTTGAGGGAGAAATCTGGATTACAAAAAAGCAGTCATGAATTGAATTTTTCTTCATTTTAAAATACATAAATGTATGTATATACAAATACAAAATCATATATTCATAAATATGTAAACAGATACCTAGGCCCATTCATGCATTTGTCTGTGTGTGGGTGTATCTCATGGTGGAGAAGACTGAGAGGCACTTATTGCCCAGCCTTTGCAGATAATTTGAAATTCTTCATCTTCTGTGTAAACATCATAACTGCGCACTCCTAAGTACAGTGTTTTCTCCCTGGGTGTCCATTCATGACAGTCCTCCTAATGGGCTTCTGGGGTTATGAAGCTGGCAGGGAACATAAGGGAAGGTACACAGTGCCTTCCCCAAAGTTGCTGCAGCATGAGGATGTTCCTTAGGATGATACAGTTCCTGGTGAGAATGGTATAAGCTTAAGTATAAGCTGGTATTTGGTTGGTCTGAGCTGACCTTCAAGAACCTGTCCTAGAAATGCTTCATCCACTGTAAGTTTGTAATTGGTTTGTCTTGGAATGAGTTCTCCTGGCTCAATGCTAGGGCTTAGATCAGCAGGGGAAGCCTGCAGCAAGTTAGAGAATTTCTCAACCAGTTTGAACCTGAACACTTATTTTTGTATGGTCAGAAATCAAGCTTGAGAAAAGGAGAGGAAAATGCATGGTAAGAATGCCATTTGCAGAGAAGAAGCAACTCCTAAGTGACATAGAAGAGAAAAGATAATCAGAGGTTTCAAAATTCTGGTTCAGTAGTGTGGCCATTGCCTCTACAAGCTGGGTATAATAATGTATGTTGAAACTGCTTCATCTTTTATAAAGATTTCACCCTCTCAGCTGAAGGAAGTAACTATTCCCTGCATGTTCCACATTTTTTAACACTGAGGTGTTTTAAGCTGAAAAAGGTAACTGAGTCTACCCAGAACATCTGCATGCCACATGGGATTCCTGTGGCCTTACCATCTCTCTTTACGAAGAAATCTACATGATGCTTTACATTATACATATTTGTGTATGCACAGTGCCAAATAAAACCTTTAATTATATCAGCATAAAGAGGGGTACAACAGCTATCAAACATCAAAAGTTTTTACCATCATTTTCATTCCTATCACAGCTATCTGTTGACTTCTCGGACTGTTTTTTACTAAGTACAATATATCTATATTCCATATGCAAATTCCACTGTGAGTGATTTGCCTGTTTTGTAAGCTAGACTGCACCTGTAACATGTGGGATTGAGTTAAAAATGACAAGCAGACAAGCACAAGGCACATTATCTTGACAAACTCAGCCTCCGAAAATTAGCCTGTGCCTGAATTATTAAAATAACAAGGAGTATTTCACTCAGCTGTGGAGAAATGCTCCTAATTGTCCACTTTAGCCAACTTCTTTCAGACTTCACGATCGGTCAATTTACGGTAGCGGCTTGCAAATTCCTGAACTCCCATTAGAGAAAAGTGCAACAGCAGTCCAACACACCCTCATTTATTTTAATAACCTGCCAAGCAGACATGAAAATGTTAAAGTTGGAAGGCTGTAACATGACAGGAACCTGACTTGTCACAGCCACATTATAATCTAGTTAAACTACTTTCTTTCTGCCTTTCATGTCTTTTCAGGTAAGTGGAAAACTAATTGTCAAATTACTAATTTTGTTGGCATTAATATCAATACTAAGGCTAGAGAAGCATGAACAGATAGGCCTGTGGGTTTTCTTCGTATTGTGTTTGAATGCTGGAAAGCACTCTGAAAATACAGAAGGATAAAATTGGAGCCCAGTCTTTTATCAACAATGACCTATTTATTTTAAGAGGCATTGAGGCTCTATAAACAGGCTAGTTAAAGTCTCTGGGTTCTTTTATTATTATTTAATGCCTGGAAATCTTGTTTACTTCAATCTTGTTTCCTTTGTGCATAATAGTGTACCTGATGTAACAGGGCCAGTATTCGCATCTAAAGTATTAATGGCAGAGTCTGATCGTGTAGGAGACTACAAGGAACTGCACTACCGAGAAAAAACGTCTTCAACAATGCCAGGGTCACACTGTCTTTCAAAATGAACTGTAAGTAGGTCATGCTTCAACTGCAGGCAGGGTCGAGAAAATTACTGCACAAAGTGCTTGGGATGGTTGAGGAGCTTGTTGAGAGAACCAGGGACAGCTCAGGTGATTGGGAGGAGGACCTAATTGCAATAAACATGGAGATATGAATCCATCTACAGATATGCCGCCTGACCCTTTTACAAGGGGTTGCTTGGCCTACAGGGCATGAAGGTTTCCAGGTGCTTTCTCAAGGCAGGACAGAATCTATTACTTATATCTGAAATCCAGTTTTCTGTTTGTTGTTTTTCAGGGTGGGGTGAGGGTGGGATGGTGCTTGCTTGCTTGCTTATTGTTTTTCTTCCCCGTTTGATGATAACCTTTCTGGGGAATTTGACTTGGCTTCATAAGTGTTTACACAGATTTTACTGTCCATCATGGCACTGATAGCTTGCTATGAATAATAAGCCTTCCATAAAGAACACTGAGATGCCTTAATACTAATGTTTCCCGCAGTACTTGAAAGCTTTTCCTACTAAGTACTTAGCTTTGCCTCTATTTCATCTGGAATGGGCTCATTATTAGCTGTGGTTTTTCAGGAAGCTGAGTATTCAGCTTGTAGAAACATGTTACTATTTCTTGTATAATTTGGGACAGAATTTATTTTCCATTGTCTTTTACTTGCTTTTTTTTCCTCTGCTGAAAAGAAACATGCAGAAGCCCATTCTCACAGCCTCAGCAATCAGTCCTGTCCCAGCAGGAACCAGAAACATCATCACAACATCATCAGGAAACAAACTTTTTGATGTTACTGATGGGATTATCGAGAGTGTGACTGCATTTGAGTGAGTCCTATGGCTTTGTAAATATTCTCTTTTGGAGAACATGAACCCAGGCAAACACATAACAGCACTGAGTACCAGTAGGTCTGAAAAATCAAACTCTGAAAGATTCTCTATTTCTCTGCCCATCTTCATCCTCTCCTCTCTTCTCACCACTCTCACCATACTTTGTGCAAAATGGGTTAGCAAGGTTTGGAGTAGAACACAAACATTTGCAAAGTGTCATTATTACAATGAGCAGGAAGAGAAGAAAGAGAGGAGGAGGGAAGCTGATCTGCTGGAGCACAAGCAGGGGTGGGCAAAGCTAAGAGGTACAACTAGCTTTTCAGTTCCCACAAGATAATAAGTATGATGAGCAAACTTGGGATGGTAAATGAGGCACCCAAGGGTTTAAGAGCAGCCAAGCAGCACTGAGGCTGGGTCTTGCAAATAACTGATTTTCTGGTGTTACTGTCAGAGGAGGGAAAGTTTCTGTGTCCCCTGAGAACTGGGTCACCTGAGAGCAGCTTCTACAGGGCTTCACTCAGAGTGAAATGGTAGCTACCTTATGAGGTGTTAAACACTCTTTTGAGAAAACTCACCGAGTACCAGATTGACTGATATATTGGGTAGGATGGAATTTTTGCTAAATCATTTTCCTGCCTAATTAAAGCTTTTTGAATTATTAGAAATTAATCAAAATACAATGATTTTTTTTGTCAGTGACACTGCCTTTATGTGTGACATATACTTTCCTGTACCTAGTTCTTCCTGTCAGCAATCTACAAAGTATTTATAAATGTGCTTTTTACTTTTCCCATTGTCTGTTTTAAAAATGTCTCCATTTTGGGAGACAAGAAGACATCCGTGAATGTTTAACTTGCCATTAGCATCTATATTTTATGTTTGAAACATTTAAAAGCTTCTGTTTTAAATAAAGATAAACACATCCCATAACAGCTGTGCAATGCATGACACAGAACAATTGAGTAAGCATCAAAGGGCTTAATAGATAAAACAGTGCTGGATGTGGTAAAATAAACAGGACTTAATCCCTTTATAACTTGAGTAAATAAATACAGCTTTAATTCAGATACAGTTTTGCCTTTAGGTTGCTCTGTTCTGTTAACACCTATCTGTCAGCAGTAATACCATGTAAATGAGCCACTCTGAGCCTTTCCCCTTGCATCTTGTTTAATCCTCTTCCATTCTTCTAATCATCCTACACACAGAGGCCAATATCTATTTTCATCTGGCAAGATAGGATCTCCTAAGGAATTAAAGGCGGTTTCCACTTAGCTCCACAGTAGGCAAAGGCTGGGCTGTGATCTAGGGCTTTAGGGACTTCTCATAATGCGCTGGTGCTCGCTAGATCGAAGAATTGAGTTCTGGCTACTGGATTTTTAATCCTCCTGTGGCTGATGTTGGGCGCTCCAGTGATTTAAGATCTTTGATTGCTCAGAGCTTGGCCCTTTGATTGAGTGAACTTCTGAAGACAGCGTGTGACTGATTTCAAGTTAGTGGTTTTAAGTAACTACTGGAAAAAACAGATAGGAAAAGCCCTGTGATTAAGATGCACCATCTCTCTTTTTAATTGACTTTCTAAAGCTATCTGATGCTTTACTCTCTATACACAAAAGAAAAACTGTATAGATCAGTATTTGTTCTAATGAAGAACTCAAGTGTCACAGTATTGGTCTGTGCTTGTTTGCAGTGACATGTCTGTTAAAATTGTAGACACTAAAGGATATATTTTAGAAACACACTTCTCACAGGGCATGCATTAGAAGTATCAGCAAATAAAGCCTCAATGCACAGGGCTAAGATAAATAGTTAATTTCATTTTGGTTTGTAATATATTTTCAGAACCTGTATATTTGCCAGCTGAAGAAGAGTACATGCATAAAGGCAGGTAGAGGTCATGGAAATCTATTTACCTTGGCAATTTGAAGTATTAGCAGTTTGTGAAACTTTGAAATGACCGCACATATTTCTTTAATGATGAAGGTAGTAAAGTAAGACAATGCCTGGGAACTGAACAGCTTTGCTAGCTGGGAGCTGAGTTTTCCTACTCCTGTCTTGCTGGTTAATTGTCAGGTTCACAAAGTGTTGCAGAAGGCTGCTCCTTTTGCTTAGGGAGTCAGACATAGGGTAGTAACCATGTTTCAGGACAACCACAGCAGTTAGGATTATCATTCCTATTCACTGAGTATGTAATTCAGTTTTGTTTCTTAGACCTCTCTTCAAAGACAACAGCATCGGGATCTTTACCTTACAGCAATTCAGACATTTCAGGCATGCACCAAGAACAGCTACTTGTTTTAAAAAGTGTAAGTGACACTGCATCTCTTTACTGATGTTGTAGATAGATGGGTTTTAGTATATAGTCATATATCACATTTGGTATGTTTTGTATATGTTTCTATCTATAAATCATGTGTGCATGTCTCCTCACTCCCATATAGGTGTTTATATGAATGTGGTAGCTTCAGGAGCTATGAAAATCATTAACATTTCTCCTTTAGTGAAATAAAGTCTTGCTTGTCTTCTCCAGTGAGGGTTTCTCATGCATTCCCTTCACCCAGCTGTCTGTTCAGAGCAAAATGTCAGGTTTTCCTCCATGTTCCACTCCCTCATTGCTTTTTCTTTGTGTAGACTCCCTTAGCTCACTGTTTTGGGCGCTTGTCTCACATTAGTCTTATGTCTTTCCCACAATTGTCTTTTACAAGCTAAGGTTTACAATCCTCCCAGATTTCAGCTTTTGCATTGGAGCTGGAATGACTGAAGAATGGGAGCGTTTGATGCTGATACCCTTTTGTTCTCTGTGAACATCCTCTGTAATCTTCTCGAGCTGACTTTAGGGAATGCACAACTTTGCTTTTGCACTTGAAGCTGGGCTTAGTGAATATGCTAATAAACTGTGCATATGAGTTTGGGAGTCTCATTCAGGTAGTGTAGACTGTTCTACTGCATTTCTGATGGGGACATACTTGGTCATTTGGGCATGTTTGTATGTGTGCACATGATGTGGGAAATCTGCATAACCAAATATTGGGCAGTATAACACTGCCTGTATAATCATTTATTAGTTTTATTAAAGGTGAGCTGGGACTGAAATGAGGACTAATTATAAAAAGTAAAAAGCATAATTTGTAACATACTTTTCCTCTTACAGCTTTCTTTTTCTCTGAATTCTTTTTCCTGATGCCCTAATTATTTCCCGTTGTTTAAAATTCACTTTAATTTCAATTTAAATCTCCCTGGGCATGCAAACTTGACAAGTTTTTTTTTTTTTTTCTCAAAGATTGATTGACAGAAGTTTCAAAACTGTCACAGTGCTAATTAAAACCATGAATCTGTGTTTTTATGAAGCCTGGAAGACTCTGCAGTGCTACAGGATCCAGGATCTTGTGTCTTGAATGAATTTTTTTAACAGCTAATATGGAATCATTATTAGTTGCCTTTCCTCAGGCTTGATATCCAGGTCTCTATTTATCACTGAATTTGGAGCTTATGTTGACAACATGAGAAATAGAAGCCCTCCCAGGCAATGATACCTGCTCTGTCTAGCCAATGTCATTTTACACTTTGCCTTTTCTGCTTGGCAGAGTTGGGCAGAGTTGTCCCTTACCAAATGGCAGCACAGTTTGACTCAGAATCCTGTGTATTCCTGGGGAATTCATGCTAGGAATACTGTGGTCATATTTTGCCATCTGTGGACTGACTGACTCTACTGAAACTGTGTTGTCAGGAATCTTCTACCTTACACTTGAAAGAAGAATATTGTTGACATCAGAATTGGGTCTTGCTTTCTAGCTTGCAAACTTTCTGGAGGCCAGAATACTCCCAGAATCTTAAGAAATGTATGTCTGGAAGCTAAGGTAAGCATCTGCCACTAAAGTCACAATTGCAAAGGCAATGTAGAATAAAATCCTTGCATTCTGTTGGTATATGGCTGTCTTCCTCTCTCTAACCCCATATTAGTCACTTTTACAGTAAAGCAGAGGAAATTATGTGGAGAGTGAGGATTCAGCATTCCTTTCTTTGTGGCACTCGGTAGAAATGAGTAACTGTAAAGCTGTGTGAGAAGACATCATGCAGCAAGCATGTTGCCAGTCCTGGTCAGAACATCCAGAACAGGTCTTGCTGCTTTTCACTGTCACAATAGCACTGTGTTACTTCTTTGTAAGTACAGTTCACTTCATACAATAAATACTTAGTGTGACAATATTGATTACATGAATAGATTAAATGAAACTGGGGGGACTACTTCATGTTTTAACAATCTGCTTAAATATGTTGCACAGAGACATTAGTATAAATAATCTGCATTATCAAGTTGTGGCCTTTTTGGAGGGATATTTTTTTTTTGAATGCCTGTCTGACCATGACAGAGGATCCATTTAGATTTTCTGCAATCATACAGAACACTTAAAAATGGGCTATTTTCTCTTTCCAATTATTGTTGACATAAGTGTTCTGAAAGACTGTTGTGTTTAAAGATTTTTTGAGTTTACTTTTTAATACAGAGTGATCAAAATTGGAAAACTTATATTATTTAATGTAAGTATTCTTGTACTAAAATGTGTGAAAATAGAAAGTTCAACTCTGTTTTTGAAGAGGCAGTATTGCTACAGGTAATCATTCTTGCAGAAACAAAATCAAAACTTAAACAATTTGGCTAAACGTTCTTTCCTCTCTCAGTCACCCAACTTCTGGTACATTAGCTTTAATATTGTACTAATTGTTAGTTCTCTCAGTCACCATAGGCCCTGATTTTTCTTTCCTAGATGTACAGCCTAATCGTTAGGATCACCTGGTGGAGAAGGTGCTGCCTTTTCGGCGCCTGAGTAGTTTCTGAACATGATACACTGTTAGACTCCGCTGTCTCACCTGTGGGTCTGAATACCCAGTTAAATCTTTTTGTCTGAGTGCTTTTGTTCTCTGTCTGAATAGTTGTGTTTTAATCTTCATCATCTTCGTCCACTGAATCAAGGTCAGCAAGACCATCCAGAGGGAAGACAGAAAAGTGGCATAGTGGCAAGAGATAGCAGAGCTATGTGTGAATTGATTGGTGAAGGATGATTTCAAAAGATCTCAGCTGCTGTAAAAACAGCCAGTAAAAAAACCAACATCTCCAGTTGATAAGGATGATCTGTCTCTTGCCTCTGCACACTTGCTGTATTTAGAATGTATGTATTTCTTAAGTCCCTGCCTGCATCACTCCTTTGTCACAGTAATTTTCATGGGAAAAATTGCTATCCATCAATTTGTGAGCTGTTGGACTATTTTGGAATACATCATAAGCATATCGGGGTATAGAGAAGAGAGGTGAAAATGCACTTAGCTATGGATGGCAAAAAGCAGGTGTCTCTCATACATTTTTCCCTTCCCTATGCAAAAACCTTTTTGGCCAAATTATCATAGGGAGCTAACACAATTATTCTTAAGGAGCTGCTTTTGCCACATGTATTCAGTCTTGGATATAGGGTATATTGCTTGCATTTCTGTTTTTAATATGAACATCTGCACAAGAAATTGCATCTGGTGATAGTAGCTGCCTACCATGGCAGTGATTGTGACTAATTGCAGACGAGAGATATCCATAGATCAAAAATTGCTAATTTGGATCACCGCTGCTCATAAAGGTGGAAGGCATTATGTGATTTTGACTAATTTTTACCTCAAAGGAGCATTTATCAGTCCCTGAACATCACATTTTCAAACAGAAAAATTACGGTTAGTTAAATATGAAAATATTGTTTCCCCCCTCCCCCCCCCCTTATAAGTTATTGATAGCACTTAAAATAAAAGTGTTCTGATTAAGAAGTGGTAGGCTCTGTGTAACATGTTATAAATAGTCTTGCCTACAAATGCTTGTAAGGTAATTTTATGACAAGCACAATAGACAAGCCAGCTAAACACAGAATGGGAAGGTGGTAGAACGTTATAATGATCTTGTTTTGCATGAAAAGCAATAATTTTAATTGATCACGCTCTGAGACAGACTATAGTTCAACAAAAATGAATGTGTTAAATAAGGAAAAATATGGTAATTTATTTTTTCTGAGCAGAAAATTCTTATCAGTGTGCAGACATTGGAGCATCCCTTCTCCTCTCGATGAGTATCAGAGTGCAAAAGGTCTAGCTGATAAAATTCTTTAATGATCCGAAGGTAACTTTGGGAAGTAGAGGATATCAGATATTGGAGGCTGAATGAACTATTACTCTCTGTAAAGTAGCAGGGGCTTATCTTTCATACAGTGAAAAAAGTGAGCAAAATTTGAAGCAGAATGACTGTCTATTTAGCTTTATGAATCTGGATCTAAACAACAGATGGAAAGGAGAGAATACAGCAGTGGTAACCACTGTGCTTTACATCTTTCCTCAATGAATGTGTTTCTGGTAGTGTTCTTAGACTGAAAAAAAAATCCTGACATTGTTATTAATCATATTTATTATTACAGTGGTTAAGGGTCAGCCAAGTATTGATCCCCATTTTGCTAAGCCCTGTATAAACACAGAGTTGACAATCTAAATAGACTAGTTGAAAATAATGTAGAGCATGAATGGAGAGTAAGCTGATCATAGAAGGTCCTATCTTGTCAATTCCACAGTTAATTTTAGTAGGAGATGAATCATTCAAAAAAAGATGCAAATGAAGTTGGTTAGGGAATGATTGAAGGGCAGTAAAAGGAAGAGTAAAAGGAAAAAGCTATGTATGTGTTGGAGTCATGGAGCTGCTTATAAATTAAGAACTGCATTGTTATTAAGAGACCAATATCTCCTATGAAGCCATCTCTCTCCTCCAAAACAGCAAGTCTTTTGACTGACATCAAGTCTGTGTTTAGAACCTCAGTTGTGCAACAAGTTATTGAAAGCAATATACTTTCTTCTGTGTTAGCAGTGCAACTAATTTGTTTTCACCCATTTTTGCATCATTGTTTGATAGCACACAGAAAATTGAAGGGAACCTGGGGCTGTTTCCAGCTTTTCAGCTCCTCTCCACCTTGTTCTTGTTTCCTGCAATAACAGCATAAGCCAGTTTCTAATACTCCATATCAATTTTTTGGTATCACTGACACTTATTCTACCCCATCAGACTAGGGCAGGCTCAGCCACCAGTAAAAGTCTTAGGTTCTTGTGTGGCCAGGAATTGCAGAACCTTGTACTCTTCAGTCTTTGTGGAAGTACCTGCTCCTGTGTGTAGCCCAATTCTTGAGAACCCTCTGTCTAAGCAGTCCTACATGATGTGGAGCCCTGCATCACTTACTGCTGGAGGGAGAGGAAATCCTTAATGTCCCAGTGTCTGTCAGACATTTCCCACGGCTTCTAGTTTTTCTAGTACCGTTACTGCATTAGTGCACTGGAACAGTTTGTCTGGACAGGTTGTGAAATGCCCATCCTCAGAGAGCTTCAAAATGTGATTGGACAAGGCCCTAGGCAATCTGATCTAGCTTTGATGTTAAGCATACCTTGAGCCATATGTTCAACTGAATGGCCTCCCATGACCCCGTCATGCCTAAATTACTCTGCGATGACCCAAATTACACTGCCAGTGCATCTGTAAGATCTCTGGGCAAAAATTCTAATTTGATCATCTTTTAAGTGTTTAGGGAGGGATGGAAAAGATGAGGCCTGACTTGCCTCCAAATGAAACCGCAGATCTTCCAAAGCTGCATTTGAAGCAGCTGCAACTGCTCCAAAAAACTTGTCATTAATTTCAGGGGATTTTATTGATTCCGTTTTCTTTTGTGGGTTTACCATTTCTTGTTCATAGAGTTTAAAACATCTGGTGCAAAATTCTTCATTAAAGATGATGTTTTATTTAAGGACTTTGGTGGATTGAAAGCGTTCTCAAAAGACCTTAAGTTTATGTGGTCTATTTCATGGAACCTTTCCTACCACTTCTCTAGGCCTCTTTCAGAGTTTCAGGAAAGACTTTTTGGGTTTTAGAGTTCTAATCTTCTAGGTACTAACAAGTAGTCTTTTGGCATGAAACTGACATCATCTGACAATGGATATAAATTTCTAAAAAAATTTGTCTTCATTCTTTCTTCTCCTGAAATAAATCAGAGGAACTTTTGTGGGTTTAACTGAAATAGTTTCAGGTTCTTGCACACTGCAGTACAATTTGATCATTTAAGAGAAAGGCAGTGATAAACTGGAGTAAGGTGCAGATGGACTAAAGGATAGTTGTACTTTCCTTCTAACTGAACTATTTTGTTCTATTCTGTTCTGTTCTGAGGTTCAACATAGGGTGCAGAAGGTTGGACTTGAGACCTCTTGAAGTCCCTTCTAACCTGAGTTATCCAAAGAACCGTTGCTCCTATGCTAAGAACTAAGAATTGTTTTCACAGTGGACAATCCCCAATACTCACAATACGTGCGCTGTGTGAATGTTCCTGCTATGTGCATCTTTTCCTCTGAAGGGGTTGAAGAGAGAAATAATGTTTCTGTTAAATACCTTCACAAAGGTAAATTTACTATTCTTCCCGTTTGACTCAGTGGGGACCTGTGAAATCTGAAGTTTCATTGCCTGGGTGAACTTTGTTTCTGAAGTCCTTCTGTAATGACTCATGCTATAAATTTTCATCTGATTTTGCAGTTACTATAAACAAAGTAATTATGAGATACAAAATAGATAATGCTTTAGACTGAACTCGTTATTAGGCCTATCTGCTAATCCCCTAATTTATAGGTACTTACTTGCACCAAGAAAAAAGTGTAAATTTTATGTTTCTTTAAAAGCTGTGTAATATGCAAATATCTATTTGATGGATCTTATTAAAGAGTTTTCTGAAGATGTACTAAAAAAGAAATCTTGTTTGGGTAAGATCAAATTAATTTCTTAAATAATGAACTGAAGGCTCAAACCAATGTGAAGATGGTTACAAAAATGAGAGAATGACAACTTAAGCAAATGCTGGCTTTTGCTTCCTATTAAGGAACATCACTTGGTGTCAGCACTGACTGATTGGTTTAATAGCTGAGCCTTAGTCTAAGCAAGGATCTTTTGGATTATCAGAGAGGGAAGCAAATTACTCAGGACTATCATAGTCTTTTTTTGAAATCTTTCACTTTCCTTTAGCTTTTTACCCAAAATCAGACCACAGATATAGCAAAGTGAGGGACAGAATAATTCTAGGGGCCAAGCTGTGATGAAGAAAGGCAGCATGGAGGATGCAAATTTGTTTCAGAGGTTTATGAATAGAGGAAATGGCATATTGGGTTTCTTTACAGATCTACAGAGTTCCTGGGCTTCTCCTTCCTGAGGGGATACAGAGATACGCAAAAGGTGATGTTTAAAAGCACTGAGAAGTTCCAGATTTTTTTTGTTGTGAAAAATTAATAACAGTAAAACAAGAAGTTTCAGTTAAGTACCTAATTCTTTATTTGACCACCTAAATGAGCGCAATTGGTTTCCTTTATGTCACACAAGTAGAACTTCAGAACAGATTTGGGATTCAAATACACTTGTTAAAACCGGTAATTTTATTTCATCTTAGTGTACTTGACACTTGGTGATTTTGCATTATTGATCTGTGTAGCCAGTCTTCAAAACTGCTATTAATAATGAGAATTCTTTATATGGAAGTGTTTTTTGAAGAGACCATAGCTTTGCTCTTTCTAGTGAACTAGAAGTAAATTCTGAATTTGCTTTCTTACCATGTCCATACTCTGGCTCTGTAATAGGCTATTACATGTTTCAAGTTCTTGAGGTTTTGGATATAGTAAGAAAAAATGTAAGTGTCACTTTTGGAGTATACAGTAGGTAGTTTACTTTGTAAAAAGCCAATAACTCGGCTTTTTTCTTTTCCCTCCAAAATATAGGTGACAGGTTATTTTTAAAAACACATCTTAGGCAAGTAATTCAAACCTCAAATTTCTATAGTCCTTTAAGTGTCATTTTTTTTCCTAAAGGCTGTTATCAAAATAATCTAAATCACTTTCTTTCTATTAATCAAAGAATTACAGCACTTAAATTTGTAGTTGTCACTCACATAGTTTGTGCCTAAAGCATTTTGAAATTGTTTTGTGTGGTCTTTTCAATCACTCTGTTTTTTTTTTCTCAAGACATTGTCAACATGCACAAAGAATGGGATCACAATGGTAATGAATTTCATTCCTTTGGGACTTACAAGGTGAGATGTAATCTGATCTCCAAGGGTTTTAACAAAAATAGTCATTGTTTCAGAAATTCTAACATTAAGCACAGGGAACAGCTACTCAGTTAATGGAATATCTTTCCTAGCAAATTGGACAACAAAACCAAAGGTTTCCTACTCAGCTCAACAAGACCTAATGAAATCCATAAATTAGCATCTTCAAGAAGTAGTTTCTAGTTTTCATATTAAAAGTTCAAAAACAGGTAACATGTCATCATTACTTTGGGCATTTTATGTTATAGCAAATTTCCTAAAACAACATCTGCATTATGAGATGAGATGAGATGAGATTACTGTTGTTATTATTACTAGATTAGAGTATTATTATTATTATTATTATTATTATTATTATTATTATTATTATTATTATTATTATCTGTTGTTATTATTACTAGATTAGAGTATTATTATTATTATTATTATTATTATTACCAGGAATTATTTGTTCATGTTGTAAAAACTTGGAAAAGCAGACATTGCTATACTAAAGACCACATGATTTTCTTGATGTATTTTTGTCCACAAGTAACAGGGACAAATGAAAAATAATGAAGAGTTCAAAGACTGATAGATTAGATCTGTTTACATATTTGAGAGTCCTGCATAAAAAAAATGTGAACATAATATTTCTAATACAGACTACTGCAAGCAGTGTAGTAATTTTAAGTTGATACCTTTATCAACTGGACGTTTTTGAGATCTAATGTATTCTTTGACTGTGTATGTTCTTAATTAGCTCAAATTGAACAAACAGAATGTGTCTAAGGACTTATGGGATAAATAAACACAAAATTTAGCACAGCATCATGGACTTTCTGAGGTGATATAGACTTTTTTATTACCTCTAAGTAAGTTTGTGAATTAAAACTGTAAAGTACAAAAGAGAGGAGTATTAATTATTATTCATTAATATTTTTAAAAGTCTCTTTTACAGTTTCACACTTTGCTTAGCTCACTGTAAGTTAAGACACTTAACAGAAACATAACTCATGATAAAACTAGTAATTATTAATATTTAAAAATTAGTGTGGCATGATGATGTAGAGAACAATAAATATATGTAAATTATCTATTGAAGTTGACCACCACTTGTGTAGGCAGAGTCATCCAATGTACTTATTAGTGACATGTAATCTCCTTAAGTTGTATTGAATTCATTTAAAAATTAGGCAATAAAAACGACATTGGTAGAAAGAACCCAAGAGTGAATTATGTTTAGAACTGGACAGGCACATTGAAAGAAATAAAACAAATAGAGGAAATAAATATGTTCTTTTTTTCTTGATTTTATTCAAAGAACAGACAGAACTCTTGGGTAATTTTCTCCACCTTTCTGACAGCCCTGACAGAATTGAATGTTGTGGTTTGATGCCTTTTTTTTTTTTTAATCAGTAGGATAGCAACTAAGAATTTTACCCATGACAGCCAAAGAGTCAGAACAAGACAAGAAAGGTAAATTTCCTCTGGTTACTATTATAAAGTTACAGGCAACTCTGCAAAGCCTTGAAAGCTTTTCTTTTATTTTATGATTTTCCGATTGTTTTGTTGATAATGTAATAAAATTGTAGATCAAGGCAATGAAAAATAAATTTCCTGGATAATTTGCTCATTTCTTTTAATTCTGAGAATTAAAACATCTGGAAGCTAATAAATTACTTGTTTAAATGGCTATTTTGGGGAACCTTTGGCATACTAAAGAAGGGGGGCAGTTCCACTTAGTTCTGACTGAGACACATCACAATCAAATTTTTAATAATAGAATCTTTCAAAAAATATTTTAAATATTTTATTTGCTAATTCTTCTTGTTTTAGTAGCCCATTTGACTTTTTTTTACAAGGTAATCCTAGTTTTTTTCCTTGATTTCTCTTTTTTGCTTCTTTAATGATGCCTTTGACATCTCTGGAAAGCAGGGAGAGGAAAAGTGGGAAAGAGGGAAAACAGGAAAAGTGAGAGTATTCATTGAGGAAGAAAACAGAATTTGGTAAACATTTGAATAAACTGTGTTTAGTAGGTGACTTGCATCATGTTTCCTCTTCCCACAGAAAACCCTGGACTGTTCTAGTATACTTTAAGGAAGCTATCTGAAATCACACAAAGAATTTAGAGATCAATAGACTAGCTTAGTTGCTCAAGCAGTAAAAATCAATTTTGTGGTCTCTTGTTTTCTAAGCAAAGTTTGTGGAATTACACTGTAATTATGGACAAAGTATGCAAAAAATTAACTTACATGAAGGCAAGAAAAAATGCAACTGTGTCTTTTTTCTTTAACAAAGAGTACTAAATTCTGTTTCTTAATGACATTTTCAAACAAAAAAGCTTATCACTTAAGTGCAGTTAGCAAGCCAGTAAATAAAATTGTTAATTTTCTTCTAATATGTATTTTATTTCCATTATTATATAATCTGTATATAATAATATATATTCATCTTCATCCTGTAGGTGTAAAATGGGGAAGAAAAAAAAGGGTCTTTGATTACAGTATATTCTCTGATTTCTAAGACAGAACTTTATGAGTGGAACAGATCTGCTAAGGGAGATAGTGGCCAATTTATTCTGATTTTTTTTTTTTCGGTAAATCAAGACTGTATCCACACCAGCAGCAGCAAAAGCAAATGCACTGTCACATGAAAAGTCTGGATCTCAGATCTGTTGTGTTCAGTGAGAGGCTATGCAGTGACTAGGATTCAGGGAGCAACTGACTGCAGTGAGCTCCCTCTCGAAGAACATACAGAAAGGTTAAACATGCCTCATTCATTTTGGGCATACATCATGCCTCTTTGTGCGTGTGAGGTAACAGCTGCCAAGTGGCCAGAGTGGGTTTGAAGGATTCTGGATATTTTCATGGTAAACAGATGTCAAAACTCACATCACTTTTAGGTTCATCTTACAGTAGACTACCTAGGAGATACAGAGTCTAGTCCTTAGGTTGCATATGGAAAAGGTTTGCTCAGCATTTTAGAAAGGAGATGATATCTCTCTTCCTACAATTATTTTACAGAATTATGCCCTGGCCTTCCCAAGAAGAGGAAGACTGACTGTTCTTACCTCTATGAGACATGAATGCTACATCTGCTAGTTAAAAGTTAGATATTGTATATACAACACTATCACCATCTTACCGTTTTTGTTTTGTATGGCCTGTAAGAATACAAAAATAATCAGAATGAACCCTAGGGGTTGGGTAGGCTGAGATCACCTAGTTTGAAATTCTGGCTGATGCGTGAAGAGTGGCTGCAAAAGTCCTGTGTGCCATCAGAAGATGGGTACCTATGTTCATAGCTGGTGGGAAAGCAATTAGAGAACAGTATTAGGATCACTGAAGCCCCAAGGGACTTAGAGAGTCATAGAATGGTTTGATTTTGACAGGACCTTAAATACCATCCAGTTCTCTTACCCCCAGTCTGTGGTAAGGGATGCCACGCACTAGATCAGGTTTTTTAAACCCCCTTCCAACCTGGCTTTGGACCCTTTCAGTGGTGCTCATGATGCTTCTGTGTCTTCAGCTTTGACATCAAAACTAGCAGGTTACTAATACTATAATTTTAGAGTGTGCAGGGCACTGAGGACATTGAAAACTAACACAAGTCAGATGTCAGATTTGCATTGCTGCTGAAAGAGAAGAGAAGAGAAGAAGCTGCGACCCTGTGTGGGGGATGCAGCTAGGAAATGGGGGGTCCGAACCCTTGTTCCACCCATCTAGTGTTGTTTTTTTATCCTGAGAAACTTCTCTCCATGTAATCTGAGGGAAGAAAAAGTACAGCAGTGGATAGGATCCATAATTCAAGGCCAACATTTCATATATTTAAAGAAGTGAACACATTGTAGTCATCATCATGCTTAAAAAGTCTTATTAGGCTTGTTGCTTGTGTTTCTAGAACTTACTCTACTTAAATTAAACACCAAAGGGATTTTAACAGAATGAAAGATTCACAAGTAGTATTTATAGGCATTTAGTATTAAAGTGACCTGCTCAAGCCAATGCACCAATGAAAAAGAAAAGCCAAGCTTGCCTTTTGGAGTTCTTTAAACAAAAAGACTTATTTTGATTGCAACAAAAACACCCATAAATCTATGCACATATATATTGATCTTTCTTTCCTCTTAAAAATGACTCTGTCCGAGTAAGTTGGCATATTTCATAAACAAACCAACAAATTATTGATCCATCATATACTCTAAAAATCCTGTGAAGAATCTAGGTTGTTTTTAAGTTCATGCTGTACCTAAGGGAATGAGAAACTCCAAAATGAAAAATAGGTATTTAAAAAGAAGCACAAATATTAGAAGATGTATAGCTACTTTTGCTCCTGAATAACCTTTCATTGTAATTCTTTCAATGTAGTTCATTAAAAATATTCTTTATGAGCTAATAGATTATTTTATTTGGTAATATCATTCTTTGTGGTGACTATTAGTTACTACATTAATTATATGTCCCTGCAGATATCTCTGTTCTTTTTTGGCAAATGCTGTGACAGCATATATTTCTTACACAGAAATCATATAAAATTAAGACTGCCTGACATTGTGTTATTGAAAGCAAAGTTATGTTCAGCTTGGATTAGAGGTAGATTCTGGTCACATGTCCTTTTGAAAAGGAAATAATGAAGTGGATTACAGATGTTTATTAGTGCTAATTTAATAAACAATGCTGTGAAAAGTTAGAGCCAGCTAGATTTTCAGTAATTCAACCTATCTTCACTTCAGTGTTTTGAGCAGCTGACATGACACACAGTCACCAAGAGCTTAATCGTGAATGACTTCCTAGAGAGGGATGGCAGCAAGCTAACATGGCCTTTTGGAAAGGAGAGAGAATTAAGAATATTAGTTAGTGTTAAAATAAACCATTGTTAGAGGCTATTTATTCAGTCTCTTATCCATTAGCCACAAAGATGCAATTCTGCACTGAAGTGTAATAGTGGGGCTGCACAAGCTCTGACTATTTTTGCAAAACACTTGCCTTCAAGTAGCTGAAATTCCTGTACCTATGCAGATACCAGAAAATAAGGCTTGGGTACCTCAGTGCGAAACTGTGGTCTGAAAAGTGCTTCCCTCTGAGCAGCTGGCTGATACTGGTGCTGTTTTCCAGTTAGCCCTGAAAGGTCCCAAAAGCAACACTTGCTAGAAATACCTGAAAGATATTTCCAGCAGTTAAAAGCACCAAAAGAATTAGGTTTCTTTTAGAATCATTTAGCAGCGCACCTGAAACAGAAATCACAGAGCTGACCAGAGACTGTGATTGTTAGCTCTTTTCTCCCCCTCTCTTACACCACAGCAGGGTAGAGCTGTGCAAGGAAGAAGCCTTTGTGACTAATGGCCATGTGAAATGTGGATGTTTACTGTTTATGTAAGTATTTTATGGCGAAAATTGTGTGAGTACTATGAGAAGGGAAAAAGTCTCTGACTGCAACTTTAAGGATCAAGGGATTTACCAGTTTTCTGAACTCTTATTTGACTTTGCCAGCCTCTATGTTGAAGAACATCTCCAGCTTCACTCTTTTGTGCCACTGCTGAGAGGGTTGTAGAGAGGAGATTCTGAGCTGTGATGTTGAGCTGGGAAAACAAGTCATCTTTTTCTGAGCTTACGGTAAGGCTCAGCGGAAATTTTCAGAGAACTGTGGTGGAAAACTTCCTTCGAGCCAGATATGGACTCATTTATATGAGGTGAGAAGCATAAAGTTTTCCCTCCCTTGTCTCAATGAGAGGGAAATAAAATTTCAGCACAGCAAACAGAGAGATAAATTATTAGTATGCACCCCATCAGAGGGATATCAGAATGACTCATACTGAGCTGCTGCTCTGAAGGCTATTTTATATGCTCAGCCGAGCTGGTCTAAGATCAAGGCTTCTCAAATAGGAGTACTTTACACTCATAAGCTTAACATACTTTATACTTGCACTGACTTTTTAAAAAACAGTATCCTAAGTTAAAAAAAAATGTGAAACTATAGACACTACTAGCTTTGCCATTCAGAAAGTTACATTTAAAATGTATTTGTAGAGCAGTTGCTGTGTAGTCAGTGTGCTGGGTATCTAAAGATGATTGTATTATATTTGTTTATATTTGTCGTATTGGTTTTATGGGACACGGTACTTTGAATGATTAGTTCAGTATATCACATATGATAATGTGTGATAATTGATATGAAGCTGAGCCTAAGTCTTATTTAGGTCCTTTGATTGGTAAATGAGATGTGAATGTATCATAACTTTGACAGTAAATTTAAAAGAAATACTGCATCAGTCTTCCTTCAAAAACAAAAGAAGACTTCTTTGAAGAAAAATAACTCAAGGGCTACAGATAATCCAAAATATAGAAAGATCAAATGTTTCTGATAATTGTTCTGCATGAAACAGTCAGAAAGTATAAACTACTTTTTGCTTGATTATTTTTGAGAAAAAATGCTTCATTACCCACAAAGGTGAACAAAGTATTTTTCATGTCAAAGTTTACAATGATTGAGTAATAGTTGTATAGTTCTTCATGAAAGACTACCAGATGCAGAAAAGGAATGCAAAAATAAGTAATAAAAGTAATTTTATATAATTAAAGGACACAATTGTTGAAACAATTTTGCTACTAAGAAAACCATAAAGTTTATGCTACCAGAGTCACTCGTACACAGAATTTGAGTATGACTACCATTTAGTGAGTGCTCTAAAGGTATGTTTAAGACAGAGAAAAATCTGTATATTGTCAGCAAAATGCCAGTTCCTTTTTCAGATGAGAAAACTATAATTAATTTGGTTGAAATATGAATGTTTCTGTATTGCTGCTAATGCTTCAAAACAATTGAAATATGTAATGTTTCCAAATACACATAAGAATAATCCACTTCTTTCCTTTTTTATTTTTTTGACAGCAATCAAATTTCATTAGAAATATTTGGTAATGTAATAAGTTTAAATGAATTAGAGGGGTTTCTTGGCAGCTTTTCATTATTTACTACCTACTGTGCTACTGCTAATTTGAGGAGGAAAACAGTTCATGATAAATAATGAAAAAGATTTGCTTCTAGCTAATTACTTAGCTCATATGCTGCATAATGCAACAAAGTATATGATAGATTAGTCATCATTTGATCATGTAGAAAACAGAAGTTTTCAATTACACTGTATGGCAACAAGTTTTCTAGTTTCTGGAAGTATTTAGTTTTCCTAACTTAAAATATATGGAAGTGTTGAGCTCTATCACCCTAAGATTAGCTTTATGAGGTTGACAGATTCTTGATTATTTTCCAGCTATTAAAAGTTAGCTATCTAATGTCAGAAGAAACTAGATTTTTCAGTTCTCTGAAGATGGAGAAATGGGAATGGTGGATTCATATCTGGTGCCTGAATACTAATTATTTTTTAGAGTATGTTAAAAGATAAATTAGAGAAAATGTAAAATGTCTCCATTTATAATATACAATTGGTCTCAAATATCTGACTCCACTTTTTGATTTGGCAAACAAATTTATCCTTACCTGATCTGGCCTCCTTTCGTAAAAAAAGTCAAGTGTTCTCAAAGGCTCGGTATGAAAAGGACTGGGTGTAGAGTGCTTGTCAGGAATATTGTAATGAGATGCTTAGTAGAGCATGCATACAGCTGTAGAAGTGTTGTATTAGGAAACAACATTTCAATCTTTAAATCTTGAGTATGTTAATTACTTAAAACCTGTGGAATTTTTGTTCACTCTAATACAACAGTAAGAATAATATTTCCTTGAGTAAACAGGATTGCTATGAATGCAGAAATTTGATAAACATGGATTCTGTAGAGACTGTTTAAATTTAAATTTTATTTCACTTATACATGACAAAAGTTTTACGAATTGATTTACAGCGCCTATTTGCATGGAACTGCATTAAGCAGGTATCGCTTAAACTTTACAGCTACAATACTGAATTGTATGTCTTGAAGTTATGATTTAAACATCATTTGTGCAGTATGTACACATACAGATGTAAGTATAAATTAATATACTCTTGTACATATTAGTTGAAAGATGATATTTAGATTGATATGTAGTTAATTTCCAATGAAATTATAATAGTAATTACCATCTCCATATTCCAAAGATAATGGATAGGTATTAATAAACTGAGTAATAATATAAGATTTACACCTGTGCTTCCTTTTGTCACCAGTCTTTGAGTGGGAATCTAGTTGGCCATCTTGCAGTTCTTTCATATATGTCAGTGGTGAGTGACCAAAACATCAGCCTGGTTCTTTATTGCCCAGTGAAGAAATAGGACTGAATGCAAAGTGTGAGGTTAGTAGTTCAGTACCAAGCAGTTAGTCTAAGGGGAAAACTATTATATGTAGGTGAGATCCATTTATTTAATAGATCAAAATAATTCAGCCCTGAAAGAATGGTGGGAAGGCAGCAAAGGGAAGCTGTTCACAAGATTATCCTATTGGAAGGATTTTCAGTACATGGGATTATCTGTAATGAGATTAACCACTGGGAGATCATATTCTGAATGGATGCTTCAGGGAGACAAAATGCCCACTAAAACAAAAGAGAAGTGGGAGGTAAAAGCTACAGGATTTAAATAAAGTCTGGTCCTGAAAGTCCTGTTGTTCTGGCAGCAATAATGGGAAGAAGACGAGTTGGCAAACAACCAGGAGACACGTCAAGTGCTCATCAGTAAAAAGACAGTGTTAGGAAAAGGGTTTCTAATGAATAGAACAATGCGGATATATAATAAAAGGTGGCCACTGATTCTTCTGCATCAATGGGCAGCTGAGAATTCTGTGAGCAGCAAGATGATGCTGCAAACAATCACGATGCGTGTTACATTTTGTGTACAGTTAGAGAGATCGGCTTAGACCGGATTTTAAGTAAGAGCCTAGAATGGAGTACAAAGCTACAAGATGAGCAAAAAATAGGTAACATTTATGCTTCAAGCCATGCAGGAGATTTGAAATCACATTTAAGAAGTGATTAGTATTTCGAGTAAATAGTCAGTAAACAAATTTTGGAACTTATTTTCACTGGTGCAACATTTAGACAAAACAGAAACTGGTTTTGGGGAGGTAGGTATCAGCATAAACGTGTGGAAAGGAAAGTCAGTACATAAACTTAGGTCAAAATCAAGACACTTTCCAGAAGGTTCAGTCCAACTCAATATTTTGGTACTTCCGATTAACATCAGATGCTGCTAGTGGGAAAGGTTATATTTTTGAGACATAGCCCAAAAAAGATACAGAGGTTGCACTTCCATCAGAAATGCAGCTGTAGATTTGCCTCTCAAACTTTGGGCATTCTGCATACTTTGTCCTCCTCTTGGGACAGAATCTCACTTGAGGCACATTTGCTCTGCAGTGACATTAGTATATCTAGTAGAGACATCTGAAGGCTAAAACAAAACAACACGGAAGACAGCTCAGAAAAAGCATTCTGTCTGTAAAGGAACAGTATTTTGTTCACAGACATATTTAGAGTACCGCAAGTTTTAAGACATGTGACTATTGTTTTAGGTAGAAATTATTATAGGTAACAACTGGCTAAGAAGCCATGTCTTACCTATACCCATCACCATGCCTAGTTTCCATTATCCCTCTCTCATGCTAGCGAGACATGTCAACACACAGCTCCCCTGTTGAAATGTCTTGAGCTGTTCTGCATACCACATGTAGGAAAGAATAGGGTGTATCTATTTTTTGTGGCCAGGTTTTGGTAGTCAAATTGGGCTATTGGTGTGGCCTCTGTGAGAAGCATGTATTTTACATGTCTTGATGTGTAAATAGCAGTGAAAATGCAAGTTTAAAGCTTGGAGCAGTCTGAATCTGCTTTCCTGCACATGTTATCCAGTTATAACTTTATCTGGGAACTGGAGAGTTAGTCAAATTCCATAAAGCATGAACCAAAGAATGAGGCCAATTTTTGTAAACAGACTTTTAATTATTTTTAATTAGGTGATATCTTAGATTTTATTGGAATTTAATGGAGCTTTTCAAATACTTGAAAAGAATAATCCTCAAATAAATTATTCAGCAAATATTGCTATTATACATGAATTAATTTATTCAGTGAATAATATTCAGCCAGCTACACAATTGGTCAAATGCTGCTAAAAGCTGTTTGCTGAAGAACAATTTTGATGAGTAACAGCAGTACTCTTTGAATAATACATTTAGCAAAGACTACCTGACCAGTTCTATTTTTATTAGATTAGAGATTTTGAAGACTTTCAGCTGACCAGCCATGGAAGCTGTAGTTACACAAGACCAATGTGAAACCCAGTTATTTAGAACATCTTCCTAATACAGTGAACTCGGGAATATTTTGCAGTGGTTCACATACCATTAATATTTTCTGAAAGTTGAGTTTGCAGGACAGCTGAATCCACAGGTTGTTTTGGCTATTTAGTGTAATGCTTAGTAGACATTTTGTTCCCTGATATTTTTAACTTGGTAACTTGGCTATGTCCTTCAGGAGATTCAGGACTTCTGTCATCTATCTAGCAGCTCCAAGAAGACAGCAGAAGTTGTTGTATTCTAAATGACTTTTGAAAACCAAGGGCAGCTCTAGTTGTTCAGACCCAGACTTATCATGTGACTGACTTCAAGCTCTTAAAAAACAATGTTGTGGTTGTGGAAGAGTTAGGTCATACTGCAAACAGTGAGAAAGCAAGCATCATAGACCATGAGATTTAGAGGGACCAAAAATGTGTGAATGAGCAGGTTTAATACTGGCCTTGTTGACAGGCAAACGCGTATGATCTGAGAAAATGAAACAGGCATGGTGTGCAGGTGTGTTTGGGTGGTGGGTATAAATAAGATTTACATGATTTAGCCCTGGAAAACTAAGCTTTGAGCTTCATTCACTCCAAAACATTAGGGCATTAGGTAAACTGCTGCTTTCAGAGCAGCAGCAGGTTTAATTAATCCAAGCCAGTTCAGATTGTGATTGCTTGACTGTTAAGTCTGGTGCTTTTATCCAATTCAGAAGTCCAGGATTTATGTTTCACTTCTTACTCTGCAGATTCATCTTGCCCAATATTTGGCAAAGGACTGACTGCACTTGGTGTGTTCAAGTAACCCTGCACAGTCCATTTCAAATACAGTCAGAGGTTGTGAACATGACTGAGGAAACTAGATTTAAAATATAAGATAAAATAGACATAATAAAACACATCTGGAAAGTAGGGTACTTGGGCATGCATCTATGCCTTGCTAGGCTCCATTTGCCCACGCCGTCCTGTTATGTACAACAGTCTACTCCTTTAGCCTTATGAAATTACACATTTAAAGCTGAAGCATGTCAAGATGATCTGTTCTCAGAAATTGGGCCTACAGACCTGACATCCCTACTATACAGGTTTCCATGTGCTTTACTTTTGGCTGGTTCTGGTATGGTTCCATGGTCTGAATGCCCAGTTTCATCTGGTATGCATTAGGTGTGCTGCCGGGGAGCGAACACTTTCTAGTTTAATTTCACCAAATAGACTCTCTGAGACTGCTGCAAAACACAAATGAAAATACAGTTACTTGGGTGCATTCCTCAGCTGCACAAAACACTAAGAGACATGCTCCTTATTGCTCATGGTAGTAGCTTTGCAGTGTGTTATATTTTAGATAATCATGGAAACAAATTAGAGTTTTATTATACTTTCTCATTAAAAAAGGCAGGGAGAAAAGCAGTCACATTTTACTGAATTATACCCTTCAGATTTCTTTAAATGAGCTTGCACTGGTGAGTGGGTTGAGCAGAGAGGTGAAGTGAGGTGTTGAGGATTTGAGAAATACATTTATTCCACAAATTAATTAAATTTCGAATTAAAAATGTGTTAATATTTGTTAAAGCCCCACAGCATTGCATATACTGTTAACCATGAAAATATATTACAAATAGTATCTCTTCTGAGCTGCAAAACCATATTGTTAGGCTCACTTACAATGCCAAAATGAATATATAATTTAAATCCTCATTCCTACAAGTTTTGATCTCTGTTTTTTTTTTTAATTAAGTGAGAAAATACCAAATGATATGACAAGCAAAGGCCTTTAAATTTGCCCTCCCTCTGGACAATAACAGTTTTACTCTAACTGCATCCATGAGTTAGAAATATTATGGGTCAAAGGCAGGCCTAGGAGACCCTGAAGACTGACCTAATTATCTACAGTACATTTCCACTTTTCTGTATCTGGAGTCCAATTAATTTTCACACTATGTACAGCAGAGCATATTTTTGTGTCTCTTGTAGTCACTTGAGCCTTAAGAATACTATAATATTTCAATATAGTAATGGACACAATTGAGATACTGTGATTTAGTAATAGAATACAGAGCTCATCATCAGAGCTAACTACTGTATGGGCTACCCCAGAAACATACAACTGTATGCCTCACATTTTAGACAGAATTTGGGGTGAGGAATAATAAATGCTAAGCCTCTTCATCTCAAATCTACTTTTCTCCATTTTTGCTGTGTCCTGTGTACCATGACAATGGCCATACTGCAATGTACTAACATGATAGCCAACAACTCAGTCTAATCTAAATGCCTTAGAAGACCATTAACTGCTTTTTTCATTATTCTGATTTGTAAATTGGAGTAATTTAAACATTCTGTGTCTTTATTTCCTGGTGATGACATTCAGTTCTGACTTTGCACTGCTTTGTAGTAACGTTAAGGATTATTTCAATGTAGAAGAGCTAAAACTTACTAGTAAATCATCCTAGGTTTTCCTCTCTGCATTAAAAAATATGAATCTTTCTAAATAAATGCATCTTCCTCTCATATGAAACTGTTTCCTTTCCTTTGCCTGTGGAGTGAGTTGAAGAGGGCATACAAAGTAGTGGCCACCATGAGTGGGTAACACCACTTCTGTGCTGGGTTGTGTAAGAGCTGAGAGCCAGAAAAATGCAGTACCCAAAAAGTGGTGGAGATAAAAATCCCCAAACCAAAAATCAAAAAATCCCCAAAACCAAAACAAAATTCCCACTTCACCAAAAAAACCCCAAACTCAAAACCACAACAAAACAACAAAAAACACAAGAAAGAGAAGGACAATAAATTAAGGCATGAACCAGGGCAACCACATTAAAAGAGACAGCAGAAAAATATGTGATACAAGATAAATAAAAAAATACAAAGTGGAATTTCTAAAGCACTGCATATTGGACTGATGCTATTCCATCAGTGGATACTTCCCAAAGCCCCGTGTAAAGTTTATTCAAGTGTACTTTATATTAGCTGTTGTCTGCCTTGCCCACTGTGGTGACCTAATGCTCTCCAAAGTATAACATAGAGTTTCTTCATGTTCAGCCCACAAAGGTTGTCTGTCTGTACACACACCTTGACCTGGAATTAGACTTGCTCACTATTATTTTAGAATTCAGTGAAGAACAGTGGGATGAATGGTTGAAATATTTCTTTTGCTCACTGAGTAAGCACCATGTGCTCTGTTCTGTTAACAAGTCTGTGGCTGAGCAGCCCATTCTGTTCAGGATCATGAAAACTCTCTAGACAGAGAGGAGGTTGTGTATTTCCTTGAGAATAATCTTGTTGTGCAGCTGGGAGAGGTATCTGGGCTAAGGGATGTTTCAGGTCGGGATGGCTGGAGGTGAGGTGCATTTCAGTAATGTGGGATTTATGTGAAAGAAGGGTAGAAATGCAGCTGAGCTTCAGGTAATGGAGATGATAAGAGATTGCTGCAGAGCTCCAGAGGGTACTGTGAGGTTGGTGCATGTTAGGATTTCAGGGCTAAAGGGAAGGGCATCCCTGCAAGGAAGAGTAAAGGGCTCCACACCTCTAGTTTCAAGCTGCTTTATTCGGCACTCCCGAGTGTTGTCTTAGAGCCTTTTTTGTATTAACCCTGCATTTAGAGTGTGGTTTCCTTAATTCTTCATCCTTGCTGTGGGGAGGAGGATTCTCTTCTGAATGCCACCTTGGGTGCTGGTGCAGGTGGGTCTAATTCTGTGTCCGGTTCTTGTGGTGCTTTGTGACCAGATTACGTGACATCGTGGGACTTCATTTAGTAAGGGACAGCTTGCTTATTTTAATGCTGGCTAGGCTTTTTACTTCTCTTAAATAAAGCTGTTATTGATTCCTTTACTGTAGCTATTTCTGCTTACTGTATACTTGCTGAAAGAAACAAAATAACAAGTGAATGTTATTGGGTAAATGCTCTGATGAATTTCTTCTCCCTAGCTCTGTAGATACCAATATGATAGAGAGGAATTTTAATGTTTCTTTTTCTTTTCAACTTCTTCATGCCCATCAGAATAGTCATCGGTAAAGAATTAAAAGCTAAACAAATGAGCATATGGAAAATACTTTTTGCTATTCATGGACCTATAATCTCTACAGGAGAAAAAAAGAATGGACTACTAGAGCCAAAGTCCCAAAGGAGGTGACTGCTGAACTGGGGCAAACACCGCCTTGGAAAGTAGATTAGAAACATGTAGGTGACAGACCTTCACCTAGACAGCTTTATTTCAGTTGTCCAAATCTAGTGAAAAAACAATAAAACTGGTGACAGCTGAGAAAATAGTGACCACTTTTGTGCTGTCAGAGATTTGGTGAAATATAAGTAATACTAGGAAACTGGGGACTGAATGTTATAGGAACTTCAGGATGCCCAAAGCAATGTATCAGCAGTGCTGGCGAGGCTGAGGTGCTGCATTCCAGGGATGATGAGTCCACCACATCCCTGGGCAGCCTATTCCAGTGCTTTCAAATCACCCTTTCTGTAAATAATTTTTTCCTAATATCCAATGTAAACCTCCACAGGTGCAACTTTAGGCCATTTTCTCTTGTCCTGATAAATGTAAGCTTCTAGTCAGATCAGGGCATATCTGAGTAAAATGTAATACTTTGTGTTAGACTGACCCTTTTTTTAGTCTCTTCTGGCCTTAATATATGTAGATTCTGATCTTTTTGACTGTACCAGGTGCAGGTGCCCAGGTGCTGGAGGGGGCTCTGTGAGGAGTGGCTGGACACAGCCCATTCCAGCCAGCCCCAATGGCTCCACCCCAGGGTATGACTGGGCCCGGCAGCCAAGGTGATGGCACCTTGGGGTAAATCTGGATAAGAAAGGGTGAAAAGATGCCATACAGGCAGGTTCCTGAAGGACTCCAGTCCATGATGGAGCATAATTCTGAAGCAAGCCCAAAACAGGAAAGGTCTAAAGTTTTCCTGTAAGACGATGCCAGAAAAACCATTTCTGTGACTATAATAAAAGTGGCTGGAGAACACGATATTGCAGGTCAGTGCATGTCTATTTCAATGTAGGTAAATGAGTATAACTACAATCTGTAAACAAAGTGGATGAATTTATTTGAGAAATTGGAATGAAAATGAGAAACTGTCCTACCTGCATGGTGTGGAGACAATGACAAATTTGAACATGTGTGGGTTTGGTCTCTCCACTTTCTCTTTGGAAGAGGTATAAATACACATTGTTTTATCCTAGTAGAACCAAAACAGTAATGCAACATGGGTAATTTAGATAAGAAAACCCAATCAGAACACAGCTTAATTGGTAAAGTAGTGATCTTACAAACACTCAACAGAAAACCAGCCCAAAACATTAAGAAAAGTTTGAATGGGATTTTAGTTGGTTAAATTCAAGGTTAAGATTTGTTGGTTAAATCTATATGGCTTTCCTGATAAGTGGCCACAAATGTATTTGTGACATGATGTGTTCTGCACTCTGTCCACCTCCTGGGCATTGCAAGCAGCTGAGGAAAACCTTGCCTGGGTATGCCTGGCAGCATATTAACCATGCAAAGCTTTCCAGAGTCCTTAGGGAGATAGGCTTCTGCATGTTTTAGAGCATGGCCTTCTGCTTTGCCTAGGGCTTCATGTCTGGGGTTGCTACCTAGATAGATGGTGACTGTGGAATCGAGCGGAGAGCTTCTTTCAAATGACAGTCTGCATGTACTTGTGGGCACCAGATTTTCATCTGGCTGGGCTAGACCTGGGAAGTTTGCAGTAGTTTTGAACAATAAACAGTGCTGGGCATGTGACATTAAAGGTTATGGACCTAAAACAGGGCATATTATGTTCCAATCACAGCCATTTATTTTACAGTTTTGACACATTAGGCCATGTAAGGTGTATGTTGTGGTTAGTGGTTATTCTAAAGGTATTTCGAGTTTCCTCCCCCTAAAAGATAACAAGTAATATGTTGGCCAGTTGATATACGTATGCTGTAGGAGCTGTAGCAAAAGACATTAATGGATATTGGAAAAAGCAGGGAAAACTGAAGATGGGATTCCAGATGCTGGAAAAAATATTTAAAATAAAAATAAAAATATTATTACTGTGGCAAAATCAATTTTGCCTCCAGAGATGCATCAATATAGTATGCTTCTAGGGCATATACTCAGTCTCCAACTTTCATGAGTCCTAAAATCCAGCAAATTTTTGATATTATCTCTGTCAGACCTCAGTTGTCTTTGAGGAAGAAAATTCTTTTTAGCACTGTAGCTCTTAGAAAAGGGATAAAGAAGAAATGTTCAAACACCTTTAAGTACTTGTCTCAAGAGGGTTGAGCTTTAACCATCATTTAATCTCTTCTATGCTAAGACTAGAGGTCTGAGAAAGAATTTTTGTTTAAAGCAAAATCGGTGAATTTGGACTTCTATTTTCTGTGAGGACAAAATTAGTCTATGCTTCCAATGGTATTGTGAAAAATAGCTCACCTATTTTGAGAATAAAAAAAATCAGGAAGGAAAATAGATGAAGTTGAAATAAAACCAATCTACTCCTTTAACAATAAAAGGAATAACTTAAAAGGCAGCATCTCAGGATTCAGGCACAAATGCAGTCTTCATGACCCTTGTCTTTGTTAACAAAGATTTCCTCTTCCCTTCTCCTTCAAATATTATAGCTTTGTGTCTTACCACTTTCTTGTTTTCATGTAAGTGACTTTCAGCATAGTTGGACCCTGCAATCAGATATCGTTGAACTAACCTGAGTCCCAAGAAGGAGGGTTTTATCTGCAATGCTTACCAGAACCCAGCTTCCTTGGGACAACTTCTCTGTTGCAACTTTTTTTTTTCCCCTTGAGGAATTTTTCCAGCTTTCATAAAGTAAAGGAGTTTAGCCATTATTAAAATTCCTTCACATAGGCACTGCATCAGTATCAGTGTGCTAAACCCCTTTGATATAATGGTAATAGATATGTAGATTTCCTGATCTGTACCCAAAGATCACAGACTGTGCAAATCTCGTACTTTGTGGCTGATGAGCTGCTTGGGTATGTTCTTTAATTACTCACAGAGAGGAGCAGTAGCAGATAATGTCATACAGCGAAGCCACTGTCAGGTACTGAATGGCAGTAGTGGCACAGTAGTGCTTGGTGCTTGTGAAGCTCTATAGCCCTTGTCTGATGGATGGCTCCTGGCTCCCCATGTACCTGGCTGGTAGAAGTTCATACGTGGGAAGGCAGCCAGCTCACAGTGTGGAGGCAACACAACTGTGGCTCCACTGTCAGTGTAGGTAGGACTAGGAAACATGAGAGTGTGTGTCAGAGATGATTGTCAACAGCAGAATACGAAAGAGGCTAAAGATTAAAAGATAGGGGGGACTGAGAGACTGGCAAGTCGTGCATGACATACACTTGCTCCAAAGTGCTCCAAATCATGATTTCCTCCCTGACCATCTGTATGGCCAGGTCAGGTATTTATGGCAGATAATTTGAGGACGTGCATTGAGTTTGGCTCGTTTCTTCTGCCTATTTTGTGGGCATCAACTTCTAAAAACGGGGTTGTGGCTAAACAACTTTAAATCCATCTGGTGGCAGTGACAGTCTGCCACAGAGGAGGCTTTTTAAAGCTCTGTTCACACTGTGCGCATTGCAGGCATGCTGGAATACAGAATGTCGTGCTTTGTGACCCCCTTAGTCGCTGTGAGAACATGGATGTGTGTGTGGTGCAGAACTGCCACTGAACAGTTGAACCAGCTGGACTGTCCTTGTACTCCTCAGGCTCCTTTCTTCCTAACCTGCTTTTAATTTGAAGCCCTTGATGGCTCACTCACCCTCAGTGACCCTCAGTGACCAAATATGGGAGTTGTCACAAAACCAGATCCTCCTCTGTAGGATTTTTAAAGCTCTGCAGAGCCTCTGCAGTGTGTTTGTGCTGGTGTGTGGACACATCCGCCCTTGCTGGCATGCAATGTGCTAGTCAGTGATCATGTGTTTTTCAACAAAAAGTGAGAAAATGTGGTTTACTGTGTTAAGTGTAGCAACCTCCGAACTGTCCAATTTATTTCTTCTAAAATCAGTCTTTAAATATTCTACTTCTATTTGAAGGAGAGTATGAGTAAGACACATACTAGGAAATTCTAATTGTAAGAGGTTATTATTGAACACTTTGTAACTGAAATATGGAGAACATATTTGAGTGGACGATTTCAGTGAATTTTAGTTAAGTAAAGCTTAATGTTTTGGCTTTTTTTTTTTCGGAAAGCTTTTCAGGCTTTTCTAGTGTATTCTTTTCTTTGATCTTCTTTTGTAATAACATGATAGTCTCACATTTCAATAGAAAAACTGGAACTAAAGTATACATGAAAAAGTCCATAACAGCTCTCTTGCTGTTTATTTCAACAATCTTAATTAAAGAAAGACCTAATCCTACAACAGACTTGTGATTTGCCTTTTCTTTGAAGCGCAATTAGTTTTCATTCATATCCCTTGATGTCAGTGAGGAAAAACTATTGCTGGGCCCATCAGTGCTGATGGGGTTCAATTAATACTTCTTTTTTGCCTGAAACGTATCTCACAATAAAACCATGCACACAACACACATGCAGACACACACATAGGAAAATAACCTCTGTATTCATGCTGCCTGCAAAGCCATGTCTAAGTCTCTATTGGCTGCTAGCCAAAGTCTCTAAAAACCCATTAAGGCTATTACAGAAATTATTTCTCTTCCTTTGTGAGCTGGGTAAATTTCACAGCTATCATTGCAGAAGGAAATGAATTGGGAATATATCTGTCTGGGGATAGTTGGCCCTTCAGTGGGAATTAAGCCAAGTCAATGTAAAACAGCAGCTGTGTGTGTCAGTGCACGTACTTGCAGGAGAGAGTCAGTGGATGGCACTGTAATATAACTATTGTGCCAGAAATATCTGAAATTTTTAAGTGCTGTCTGGTATTTGTGAATAAATTTATATCTTTGCAATTACAGTCTTTATTGGAAATCAGCTTTTGCTTTAAAATTATATGTAAACCAATATTTCCCATGAGGTGTGCTTTCCAGATGCAGGAGAAGTAAGCAATTCATTCCCAAAATGGTGCAGCAGCGTCATGTATGGCATTGAATGGTGACCTTGTCGGATCATGCTAACAATATAAAAACATACAATACAAATTCAGGAGATTTGCAAAGATGGAAGGATTTGGCGTATGTACTCTCTTATACTTCACAATATTTGCAGTTGGAATTACCAGTTTAGGGGAGGTTTTTGATCAGCATGGAAGTTGGAAGCAGCAGAATTTACTTTTGATTTGTGAGCTTAGGTAAGTACAACTTACACAGTCTTCCATTTCAAAGTGCACAGAGAATAGAATTGCTTTTCTTTTTGTAAAAATTCCACTCTTCCAATATTTTGAAACTTCCAAGTTTCTGGAACCCACATATAAAATATATGGTGCAACAAGTACAGTAATACCAGATAAACCTTTAACTTTGCACTTTGTCACATAAGACATTTTTATCTATTTAATGAAACAAGTGAGATATGTTTCCCAACTTCTTGCTAGAATTTTTATTAGCGATTTGACAGAGGAACCATATTTCCTTCTCCACATCATATGCTCTTTCTGAACGGGTCTGTTTATGTACCTTTCTTTTGTTTTTAACTCCTTGGAATCTTGGTCTACTTTCCTCATCTCTTTGTCTTCCCCAGTTGCTAGCAACTAGCAATGGTCCATGCAGAACTTTTTTGCCACTTCTTTTAGGTGCTGCAGGTGACAAAATTATGCAGACCATCTTAAATTATATCCTGTGCTCCCACCGATCCTCTAAGATTTTTCAAAGCTTAAGTACAACAATTTCTTAGAGGGACTTGCATTTTCTCCAAGCTTCTCTCACAGACCCTCAACTACATAGGATTCAAAGGAATAGAACAGTGACAACTGAGCAGAAGTGAAGCCTTCACAATTTGCATTTTAAAACATAAATGTAAATGGGTCTTTCCAAAGAGTGTATACTTTTTGTAAGCTATGCTGTAAAAGTACCTGTTTCATCTAGGTCTGATAGCAAGATATTAGGCTGGCATGAAACCTCTCTTTTTCTTCAAAAGGGTAGATATAATAGTTATAGGAAATTAAATGAAATGTGTGAGCCGCTTAAAAAGAAACTAGCCATAGGTATGACTTTTGCAATTGCCAAGGTAATCCTTAGGTTGATACTTGCCCTGAATATCTTGTCCTTTTTGCTCTGCCTCTATTTTGTCTGAGCTTTTTCCCTTTGTGTTTAGAGTGCACTGTTGAACTCATTAAAATAAAGTTTTCTATACAATTCATGTACCCTTCAAAACAGAACATTTGATCATTTACACTTATTTTCTCTCAGTGTTTCACTGATCTGTTAAAGTGGAGGCTGTTTTTTGAACCTATAATTTTTAAAGGTGTAGTAAACCAGAAAATTTTCCAAAGAAGTAAGTGACCATGTCCAAATGGTATATATCCAAGAGTTTTGAAGGTGTTTTAAGTATGACTCAGCTGAATTTCTAACAAAACCAACAAGATGCTTAAAATGTGCTAACTGTTCAGATGATGACAGGGTAGAAATTCTGACCATACCTTCTAAAAAGGTTCCAGAGGAGCTCTGTGGGACTACTTGCTGTTAGCTGGAGTAACTCTGAAATAGAAAGAAGAGTTGGAAGATAATAATCTATAGCTAATCATACAGTTTTGCAAAGCAAACTTTGTCTGGCTACTGTATTAAAATTTTTTGAGAATGTTAGCAAATGAATAGAGGGGATGTTAAGTGTATCTTTCACAAGACTTCTGACAGGGTCTCAGAAGAAAGACTATTCAGCATTTCTAGCTCTTGAGGCTTTTTTCCCAAGGCCTATATTACCTGATTTTCTTCCTTTAAAATTCTTCATTACAGTAGTCAAGAAATGGGATGAGAAATTTTTGTAAAAAAGAAATTTTCTAAAAAAATCACAGCCCCAAAGCTTAGGAGTTAAAGTTCATGATCATGAATCAGGCTAGCTCAGAAATCAGACACCGATAGAAACAGAATTGTTATTATGTCTTAATATGTCATGATTTGTAATCTATCGTGTGATTTTGAGGCTAGTCATGCATGGTTTTTTGAAGGTTTTGGATTGATACTATCTCCTCTAAAAGAAACCAAGTAGCCGTGAGGCAATGTAATATCATGGATCAAAAAGGAGCTGAGAGGCAGGAGACAAAGCGGGAACAAATGGTCCATTTTCATCATGGCAAAAGGTTAATAGCCACAAGTTTCTGTACTAGGTCTGCTGTTGTGTAATGTATTTATTAGTTATCTGGAAAGAGGAAGGAGAAATGAGGCAGCAACACCACGTTATTGGTAGATAACCTCTTTGTAGGTTACTTGTTAATCAAGTCCAGAGGAGCCTTAAGGAATTTCATAGACTCAGTCAGACTTGGTAACTGTGAGGTACATTCCTTTTGAAGAAATATAGAAAAAAAAATGAAAGTAATCACATACAAAGTCATTGTATCAGCCAGCAGTGTGGTGTTCTATAAAATTTATTGGGTATTAATAGAAGGTCCATCCGGGGAAAAAATACTGCTAAATTGGACAGGCTCAGATAAAAGCAGAGAAAGGCTAGTGACATAAATGTATCTGAAGGGATCGTTTACCTGAGGACTCAGATGAGTGATAAAGTATGTGGTTGAAAGAAAAAAAAAAAAAAAAGAGGCATGCAGCAAAGAAAAAAGATCGTGAGACTACAGTTTCTCCCATCACTTAAGAATAAAGAAACTCTTCCCAAAAGGTTCCTATGTAAACTGTAGAACTCATTTACTCTGGATGAAGATGAAATCAAGAATTTTGCAAGCATCAGAGAGGGAAGGGGCATTTGTATGGATAACAAGAATATCCAGGGTTATGATAGTAATGCTAAAAAAGAGTATTTGAAGGGATAAAAACCCTCATGCATCAGGATTTAAGGGAATCTATAACTAAAGGGATTAGGATGAGACCTTCGAGGGAGACAGATTATCCTGCATCTGTGGGGATCTTGTATCTTTCACCAAAGCATCTGGTGCTGGCTGCTGCTGGAGACACTGTATTAGGCCCAGTGGGTGTCAAGATTGAGTCAGAATGGCAAGTCCTGTGGTCAGATCTGGATTTAGCATTCATTGCCTCTGTCTGGGTCTTTTTTCCACTACAGTGGGCTCTGTCTTCTGGTTATTTGCCTCATGATATTGTACTAGGTCAGGCTCATGTTTCTGGTGGTGCAATGCATGTTTGAAATCACTGCAAGGAAGAAGTTGTGTGAGCTAATGGGCACCATGCAGCTTCTGAGAAACCACTGACATGGGATCCAAACAGAGGGGAGTTCCTCAATCTCTTCCTCTATTTCTCCAGCTGTAAAATGGAAAACTTAGTTATTTAAGTGGTGTCTGTGTCCAGCCCAGGCACTTAGAAGAATTTAGCTTTGAGTAGTTTCCAGTTTTTCAATTTCTTCTCAGTGTCTTAAGGGCAGACAAGTACAACTTCAAAACCCCATATCAAGAGAATGTTCTAAAAAATTTTGCATCTATCTTTATATTGGATTAATTCAGTTGTTCTGACTACAGAATAAATCTGTCAGAATTCTGTGTCTATGGCCCTAATTCTATCATAAAATGAATTTAATTTTTATTACTACTTCATTTGCCAGCAATCCTTTACTTTTGTGTCTTCTCTCTAATTCCTGACTAGTTTTTTTTTTTTCAATTGAGTTTAAGTTTAAATTTAGTCTTAATTTCTTAAATATTAGAACTCCTGTATTTCAAGGGCCTCATTTTACCTATGTGTCAGTAAGACCTGAGCATGATTTTGGCTGCAGAATCATAAGGAATTTTTGAAATTCCACTCAAGAGTTAAACAATGGTGCAACCATTGTTTTGCATCACATTTTTGTTCACTCATACAGCAAAGTAAGTTAGTATTGACCAGGTAAGTTTTCTGTTTCCTGGAATTCATGAGACTTAGGAGTGTTGACATCCACTGTGTGATGTGAATTAATTCTAAAGGTATCACACCTAATGCAGAAGATAATTGTGCTAATTAGGCTTTTCATGAATGGCAGATAACAATGCATCCCTATGACATAAGATCCTCAGATACTGTAGCATTCTGTGTGTTCTGAAGCATGTGTACATATCTAAACTGTCCAGGTCTTCAGTCTGCTTTTTCTGTCTCATCTGCTTTAAGATTTTATGGCTCAGAATCTCAGCATTAACCATTGTTAGCTTAGTCCTATTTGATTTTTAGTTTCCTTCTTCCCAAAGCTGCAGTGATTCTAGTTTAAACATAAATATGATGCCTTATTTTAATTTTAATCAAACTGATTAATGTGCATAATGTATTTTTATCAATTTGCCTAAGTGCTTTTACAGATGCTATTTGTGACTGAATTTGTATATTAAGAAGCCTTATCTGTTTTACAGTGGCAGAATTAGTAAAATTTGAATTAGTTTCACTTTAAAATCCATTTTGCTCAATGGTAAATTCAGGCATTGCAGTCTTCCTGGCAAAAAAATTTTATCTTTTCACTGTTTTGCTGGGATATATGACCTTTAAGCACTATTAAAACTGAGTCAAATACTCAGTTAGTTGTTGGTGGTAAGATTTTAGGTGGTAAGATTTAGATGTAGACTGAATTGCAGCCTCTTCTGCTATAGCTTAAACAGTAAGTCTTAGGAAATATTTAACTGCTTTTGAGAAAGCATGTTCAAACCTGTCTTTTCTTCCTAAGTCTTTCAGCTCTTTGGTGAAGCCAGATAACCTCTCAGTAGATTGTGTTGTAAACTGGCAGAACTATTTTACTGAAATAGAAGCAACTCCACAGTTTTTACCTTTAACATGATATGAGATAGAGCAACTTTTACCTAATTTTTTTTCCGTTTGTGGAAAGCACTGTATACTGATGAAATAGCCACATCAAAATGGTGCAGGCCTAACATATTTTTTTTCTAATCTCTTTCTTCTTGCATTGAAATTGATAATACCTGTGGTTTAGTCTCTTCCTTTTACTAATCTGCAATTTCAGAACCTCTTGCAGTTTCAGAAAGTTGAAGAATAACAATTAAGAAAATGAGTAAAACTACCCAATTTCCTTTTTTTTTTTTAATATTATTTTGAATAGGGAAATTAAGAAGGTGGTGGAAGAATGCCAGCCTTCTTTTTTCTCTCCTATCTGTGATATAATTTCAGTTTGAACCTTTGTTAACAGCTCGTTTAATTTACTGTTTGAAAAGTTGAGACATTTATTGCTCTTGTCAAAATAATAATAATAAAAACATTAAACACTATTTCTGCAGAGAAGTTTTGGAGCCATCCCAACAGTGGGCTTCATTGGATGACAGATACTGTGCAGTAGGTACAGGTACTATTTCCCTTGAATGCTCTCAGTGCTATGTGCATTCTCTCTTGTATCATCCACATTGCACAAAGTAAATCTCTCATGTAATTCCTGTAAAAAATTTTTCCCCTGGCCATGAAGTCATAATTGTCTCATAGTGTAGTTCTTTGACTGCTAGTCAACACTGCTGTAGTTGAAATGAAGTTGATTTTAACCCCTTCTCTGGAAGCAAATTAAAATAACTTTCTTGCTACGTCTTTTCTTAATTATTTTTATATATCATTGGAGTAATACCTAAACTGATATCTCTGAGCACCAAAGGGAAAATAATATGGAATCACTTCCCCAAAACCAAAGGTTAGATAAGGAATGACAGCTCTTTTGAACTTAAAATATGTGGGAGGGTGGGGATGTAGAAAGTGACATATGGTGTGTAGATGTTAGATGTTAAAATGTGTGTCTGACAGTAAACAGCAGTTAGCTACTGTTTAATGCTACTCATATCCTGGTTTGTAAAGATAGTATTTGAATGGGCCTAGAGTACCCTGTTATCATTGTCTTTGCTGGGACCATGTTCTGACTCGTGGAGCAACCTTGTGATAACAGGGGCTGGCTTATTTTAATAAAGATGTGCATCTCTGTGTTCCCTCAGAGAAGCCAGCTCACCCGTCAGCTACAATAGCATCAGCTTCACTACACACCAGCTTTGAGCATACTCCAGCAGCTTGGAAAAAGCACAGCTACTTGGGAAAATGCAGGTCAGAAATCCCCCCCAAATGCCAATATAATCGTACTTCTTTTGGCAAACACTTGTTTTGAATATAACCTTCCAACAGCTCTGTGATCCTGGCCGCTGTGTAGTCCAGAAGCTCTGGGCACCCTGAAAGAACTGGAAGTCCTGTAACCTCACTTCATTGTTCACACTGCTGTTATCATGCCTGGTTTTCCCATGCTGACAGATGATGTTTTTGGGCACATACAGTAATCCTAACTACTGTTCTACAGTTCAGTCCTGTCCTCATTGCTCCTGATGTAAGTGCCAGATTGTCTGTGTGCCACTTTGCTGTTTCTGCCACAAGTTTCCCTCCCCTGATTTTTCTGGATTTGTTGGAAAAAATCCCGTTTCTCCACATTCTTCTTCCTTGAGAGCCTATGTTTTCCTGTCTGTGACTAATGAAAAGTAAGCATTTTCTATGCGTGTCCTTTTTAATCAACATTGCATGTTTAGGTGGATAATAGTCTAGTTGAAGTTTTCCTGTTGTGAAATAGCTTTAATGACTCACAGCAGAAAGAGCAAACACACACTTCAGGCTTCTGGTATTATTAAAAACTAAGACATCTTATTCAGAGCAAACCCAAGCTTTTTCTAAAAGGGATGAGTAGTCCAGCATTTGGCCTATCTCTGCGTTTCACCTTTCTCAGCTGAGAGCCGCTGTTCATATTTCTTTGAAGAAAGAAATTCTCAGGAGATCCAACTGGCTACATCCCACTAGTGAAAGCCAACAAATATAAAGAGCTCTCCAAAGTTAACATGAAGATTTAACCTTCTTGGAAAGGTTCAAGCTAAGGGAAACTCTATTTTAAATCTGGAGTTATTTTTACTGTGATGAGCACACTTAAATCATGTCATGGGGCATGGCATGGGTTACCCATTGCTGTGTCAGATGAGTTGGCTGTGGACGACCCTGTCAGTAGGACAAAACAGCTTGCACACTGAAGCATGTTAATTCTTCTCATATGCTTATGGAACAGTGCTTCCTTTTACTGCACCAGATGCAAAGAAATTTTGAGCTTGCTCAGTGCTCTGTAATATGTTCCCAGTTGTGCTGTGTGGACATATTTTTTATCAACTGAAAAATGTGAACCTCTTTGAACATGTCCTTTTTTCTATATAAATATCTTTTCTGTTACTGCCTATTGCCCCTTCTCCTATATTCAGAATTTCCCTGATTTTCCTGTGAAGTGGAAAAGAACCTGTGATTTTTCTTGAGGGGTGGTGCTTCAATTATAAAACCATAAACTAAATGAGAGCCTTAATTATAATGGAAAACAGATTAGAATATTGTCATACGCCTTGCTGGGGAGCCAAGGGGAGATTATAAAGCCAGTGGCCTAAATTTATGTTATTTGTATTTCTGTGAGTCAAACCTCAATCATGTAAAACAGCCAGTAGGCCTGTATTAATGGGAGAGGCCAAGAGAACTGAATCTCTAATGGCTGTTGCCCTTAGGACATGGTACATTATGATAATGTGATGAAGAATAATTACCAAATGCGAAATATATATTGTCAAACATGAGAGCAAGCTATTCCTAACTGAAAATGAGGATGTGAGAAAGATAGTGGATGCCAAGCAGCCGGGGCTTGGTTTCTAAAGCCACCTCCACTAAAGCTGGCTGTTGAGGCATTGAATTGTCCTTCAGTTCCTGCAGGCTGAGGTAGGGATGGAGTAAGCTTGTCTTGTTTGTATTGAAGCCAGACCTTAACAAGTACTGCAGAAATCATCCTGATGATGACCATTGTTATGATAAAGTCCACTGAATGGCAGTGATGACAAAAGTGTAAGACTTCACCAAATGATATTAAAAGATTATGCGAAATTGGAATGGAAGAATTTATATATGTATGAGGTATTTGTGTTGGTTATTTCTGACAAAATACATCAGTTCTTCCTTTCTCTTCTTTCTAAGTGCGGTAGGATTTTTTTCAATAGCTCTTTTTGTGGCTGTTGTGCATGATGTCTGCATTAATATTGTGTTTGTCACATGGAGAGTGCGACACAGAGCATCAACCGTCCCCTGACTGCTTCTCTTTTCATATTTGTGTGGTGCCAGGCAGCAGTGTTGTATCCATGCCCTCCTTTCCCTGCTGTTTGTCGTCAGGAAAACCATACTGTGTGTGCTGAAAGATTTGTTCTTGGCTCTTCAGTCATTAGAGTAACCTTCTCCATGATGTGGTGTAAATCTACGGAAGCACAGGACAACCTTGAAAATTTGTGACTTCAGTTGACAGACCATAGGTGCCTACATGGATGTAGCCATAAATACGTAGCCAGCTGGACTGAATTCAGTGATATTATTTTAATGTTTCAAGTTAAGCATGAATTAAATGCTTTGCTGGATCAAGCTTTTATTACAGATGTAATAAAAGTGAGTGAAATCTGTGTATAAAAAACTCAGTTAAGAGTATAACTCAAAATAGAAACACGTCCAGCTAATGAGACAAAATGAATTTTTAATGAATTTTCTGTCTTGGGAGAAAAGACTGATTTAGCAATTGGATAGAATCAACTGTAGACCAAAACTGCTAGCAAATTTGTAACATGTACTTATTTATTTCCAAATAACATACTTGTGAAATAACTTCCCGTTGAGATATTACCTGGTTTAGGTGTTATATTGTTGGTATTTTCACAGCTCTCAAGGCTGCTAGCTGTGTGTCTCATTTTATATAGTATCATACCTACATGCTACTGCTGCTTTGTAGGATGGAATTGTTGGCCCATTGTAAAGATGGGGAGCTGGTCTTCAGCTTAGCTTGGTCAAGATCAAATAGGGAATTTCTGAAGAGAAGACTCCTGACTCTATGCTTCAGAATACCACTCAAAGCACTGCTGTCTCTACTTCATTGCCTGTCAAACCAATAAACATCAATAAATCACTGGAAAGAGCTTCTTTCTGTTGTTAAACTAAATAGCTTCTCATTGTTCCTTATGCAAATTTAGCATCTTATAAGTGTTTTTTGCAAGTCACCAAAGGAAAAATTTTAATAGTTTGGGAGTCTTACCCCTAAAGAAAAATACACAAATACATATCAGTATTTGGTGATCAGAAATCTTGGATTGCCCAAGGCTAGACATGTAAAATAATGGAACAATCAAAGTAAATGGGCACTTCTGAAAAATACTGCCCTTTTAAAAGCAAGAGACAGAAATGTTTAGGGTAAATAAATACAAATAAGCCTTGAATTTGCGTTTCATATTGTGTATACTATAGGCAAACCCAATGACATTTTTAAAGACTGTATCAAGTATATAAGTATTTTGCCTCGACCCACTTTTATGTATTTCCTTTATAAATACTAACTGTGTGACTTGTAGCTAAAAGATTAAACAGTAAACAGTGAAAGGTTTTTCCACTGTTTCTCTTGAATTTTGTAGTGGTTTAAAGATGAGGGAGGGGTAAATCATTGCCTGGATCAAGTCTTCAATTACTTTTGGGGTATAGATCAATTTCTAGTCATGTTTTAGAGATAGTATTAGTTTTGTTTTTCCTGAGTTGGGTGGGAAATGGAGTTTTTCTGTTTCAAAGTCTTCCAAACATTACCATAGAGCTGAGAGAGGTACATGTTGAATAAAAACATCAGGACTCATAAAATTCTGTCCACAAACCTCTGTAAGGAAGTGTGGTAAAGCAACAGTTGTAGTATATTCTTTGGTTTAAAACTGTCTCCCTCTCTCAGTTTGCCCTTAGGCCAGTGTTAATTGCTGAAAAGCCAAATGGTATGAACAGGTTTTCAGAGTACAGAACTGCTGAAAAATAAATGCAATAAGAAAACAAGATAAATATCCAGTGCTAAGAAATGATGATTCTCTAGATTTCCTCAGTCAAGCAATATTTATCAGGTGCATTGATTTAACTAGCGGCTATTGGCAGTTACAAATGGATGATGACAGGAAACAAAAAAACACCTTCATTTGCCATAAGGGGGCTTTTCATTTTAATGTAATGCCTCTTGGAATTACCAGTGTCCCGACTACATTTCAAAGATTAATGAACATCATCCTGTCAGGTTTAATATATCATACTTCTCTAGTACACTTGGATAGGAGACTGTCCTCATAGATTCCCAGAGTTTTCAACGACATTTATGAGATTTTTTTTAAGACATAAGTTCTGAAAGGAACTAAATATTTAGGGTTTTAAAAGAGAGCTTTCATTCCAATCTGGATACATAGTAAATACTACAAAATTAATTTGTGTCTGTGGAAAACAAAAGTGATGTAAAATGTTCTGGTATCATACAGAAAGCTACATATAGCTATGTTCTATTACCCTGGAAGTAGTACTATATCATGTAAATGTAAGGAAGAAAAAAAAAATTACTCTTAGACATGAGGAATCATGTAACAACCTCACTTAGTCTCATGGGTCTCTTACAAAAGCGGGACTGAATCAGGAAAATGTGTTCTTCATTTTTTGTAATTTGAAGAATATAGGACAGTAGATTAAAAAAATTGATAGTAAAGATGGCATTAATAAAAAAATCAAGTTGAAAAGTTAGTAATCCAAAGTTATAGTGATTTAGGTTTAAATTTATTGTGTTTCAATTATTTTACTTCATTAAGCTCAGAAAACACACAACCACAATTTTTTGATATAAACCACACTATGCTGTTATGATGAAATAACATCAAAAAAAGAATAATTTTCTCTTTCTTGAAAAAAATCTTTGAATTGTAGTCTAGATGCCATTAACCATTACTTATTTTTTGACACAGCTGAAACATTTTCCAAAATTAGAAAAATGAAATAATTTTAAATATTATATATTCGGTCCATTATTCAGTATATATTATACTCAACAAGCAAACTTTCTTTCTTCTTTTACACTAGGGAACATCTTCATTTCTGAGGTAAAATGAGATTTTTCCTGACTTGTTATGTATCACAGGCTTCATTCATAAATTGTTTTACCAAGGGAGTACCTCACAGTGTAATTTGATCTTAGAAAAAACATTTTCCAGTGGATGGATAGCTTTCCATAATTAATATAATATATATAAAATTGGTTGTGTTATATATGTGTTAATTTAATTCATATGTGATTTATTTATTTCATATAGAATGTTCCATTAACTTCCTGTAACCCATAAACAAAATAACCTATGGAAAACAGAAAATGCATATGCTATTTGACATTAAAAGTAGTCTTCACATCAATGCTAAGATTTTGTTTCAGAGTGCATTTTCGTGTTAAAAGAGCACAGAGCATCTTTGATGCTGTCTTCTTTTGATTTGTGTAAATATATTTCTACTGGTCTGTTAAAATTCTTAGACAAAATCTTAACAAATTCCAAAAGGTAGAAGAGTGTATATGGGCAAGGGCAGCAATGGAAACTACATACACAGTTTTAAGTAAAATGAAACACCAGCAAATACCAATAACTCCGGTGGAATATTCATCGCTAGGTTTTTAGATTAAGGTCAGATATTTTATTAAAAACAGCTTCCTTCGAACCACAGGTTACAAGTCTTGCCTCAGAAATTATTCTGTGACATTGTACAGCTTCTCTTACGCAGGAAGTTGAAATAAAGGATCAGTGTGACTCCTGATTTTAAATCTCTGAATAAGTCCTTTAGTTTGATTAGCAGAATATAAATGTCCAGATGAACTAACAGTTTTAACTAGCCTCTCTACTTTTTTATTGTAGTCTTGTGATATCTGCAAAATAGTGACATACTTGGGCTGATTTTTTAGTTCTGGCATCTAAAATTTTTGTGCAAAATAAATTGGAAAACCTCTTTATGGGCAGGATTTTTTTTTTTTTTCAAGTGTAAATGTGTTGGGTTTTGTTTTTGTTATAATTAATATTGTCATAAGTAAACAAAAATGTTCTGTGATCAGGACATCTAATGCAGCTGAAACTAAACAGTCTGCTGTGTTTCACTTCAAAACTCTTGAAATCGCTACTTTGCTCTAAGCTTCTGAAATTGCTAAGGAAATGCTAAAGTTAACAAAAATGCCTGACAAAGAATTCTCAACCCGAACAAGGCATTTTGTGAGCTGTATGAGAAACAAACTTTGTGTCCTTTGGCTACAACACCTTGCCTTAAATAAGCAGCAAAATGAAGTAAGACTGAACAGAGGTGTGCAGTGTGGGAAGCACACAGCACTACTCACCTTTTTGGGTGGAAAACCACTTGATCATTATTCCTTTTTACATGTACTGATTTTTAAGAAGACTCCTTAGAATTTTCACAATGAATTCTACTTCCACATTAGCTATTGGAAGCATAATGGGTTAAATGGTTGAGAAAGAGGATTCTGATAGTGGCTATTCATAAATCTGATTTCTTTAGATTAGGGAAAAGCCTAATGCATCAAAAAGGGTTTTAAGTTTTGCAGTAAATTTTGAAAAACAGCCCACACCTTTGTAGCAGCACAGTTTTTAATTAGACATATTGTGATATATGGGATAATTTCTTGGGTGTCTCAGAATCTTCATAAATTGCTGGAAATAGCTCTTAAATGTCATTTATTACTTCTGCTGCGTAAGGCTTGCTTTGCAAGGTGGAAATATCAATTATTGATTCCATTCCATAGTTGTCCAGGAGATTTCTCCCAGTCACCTCTGGCATTCACCCTTAGCCAAGCTCACTCACCTCCAGTCTGCACATGTAGTGTTACTGGCTGTGATACCAGCGAGGAGCCCTTTCCTGCGCTGCGACGCTGTGGCGCTTCACCGGCTTGCCTTGCTTATCATCCCAGCCGCAGAGATCCCTGCATGCTCTGACTGGGTAATATTGCCTCCGGGAGGTTTAAGTCCTGCTCTCAGTCCTTCCTTAGTTTTCCTTCATTTGCCACAGGCAAATCTTGATCTGGTCCCTCTGAGGTGTAAAAAAGGGGTTAAACTTTAGATGTCTATCAACTCATAAACATAATGAAGCAGAGGAGGCAATTGAGTCTTACACTTGTTCCACCATTTCCTTCTCACTTGCTAGAAAGTATTCGTTCCTTTTACCCAGAGAACTGAGGTTATCTGCTCATGTTTCTCAATTAAATTGTTAAAAATTTCCTGTGTATGTAAGTGACTATTCCTAAATTTTGTGCCTTGAGCTAGTGTGCTGTAAATTCTTCTCATGTCTTATCGGGCCCATTGCAGCTTTAGTCATTATTGTCAACCCTCTCAGTGGTATGCTAAGATGCTGAAAGCCTAATTTTGTCAAACAAATTTTATCAGACTTTATTAAGTCCTCCAGTTTCTTATTAAAGAAACAAATCTTGGAAAAATATTATACTACAACTCTGTTTTGTTTCCTGGACAGATTTTGAAGCTGTCATTCTCTTCTGCAGAGTTCTCTGAGATTTCAAATTTGGGCTACAGTAAAACCTTCTGTAGTTTTATGTATGGCTTTTTAAATCTGAGAAATTTTTTTCAATGTCAGTAGAGCCAGTAGACTGGCCTGGAAGTGGCCCACTTTCAAATCCTTTTTTTGATATTGCCATACTTAGCTGTGGTAATATCAATTACCTGTTTGGGTTGTGTGTTTGTTAGAACACTTGCACTCTGTCCATGCCATTAAACAGTGTTTAGAACAAGGACTTTCACTGGAAGATCAATGGGAGTCATGGTGGGAAGACAAGAGGCAACAAACCCAAGCTGAAACATGAGAGAGTCCAAGCATGTCTAAGGACAATATTTTTCCCCGTGAGTTGGAACAAGTTGCTTAGGGAGGGTAGACAAACTCTATCCTTGGCATTTCCAAAATTCAACTGTATAATTTCCTGAGTAACCTGTAGTGACCTCAGAGCTCACCCTGCTTTGAGCAGAAGGTTGAGCTGTAAACCTCCTTAGGTTACTTTTGGATACTGGGTAAGCAGTTTTCAGTCCATTTATACATACATTTCTAACAGAAGCAGGAACTGTTAATCGTTCTCCAAGTTTTCCCTCTAAGGTTTCATCATCTAGTTACTAATTTAAATATTTAACTTACTTACAATTTCTATAGAGTTTTGAAAAAAATACTAAGCAAAATGCCTTTTACTTTGAGCCCCCTTTTACACAGAAAGCTGTAATAAAAACCAAACCAGAACTACACATATCAGGAAATACTTTGTTTGGGGTCCTGGCCCCTATAAGCCAAATAAAATATTCCCAGATTTAGCTCAGAATAGACAAGAATATTTTTATGCAAGCTCAGACACTGCAGTAAATAATATGTGTTGAAGAGTTAAGGATATCAATTGCTTATATCTATACTGTGTGCACTGCTGTGTGCCTAATATTAATAGTGATAGGAGTGAATACACCTGTGTATATGTAAGTATCCCTAATTAATTTAGAATATGTGACTGTATCACTCCACTAAGGTGGTGCATTTGGTTGCTATATGATTGTTCAGTGAGCAGCCTCATTTGCTCGTGGAATTGACATTGTAGCATTCTGCTTTCAAATGCATTATCCATCCTGAGCAGAACACAAGCAGCATAAAAACCTAAGAAAATTATTCTTCCCTGAAAGATAATGCCACATAATTGAGTCTCTGTATAGGTTGTTTGGAGACAGTAAGAAAGAAATGTAAAACAGGATCCCTGAAACTGGTACAGCTTGTAAAATCTTGTTAACCCATGTTAAAAAAAATACATTAATGCCCCCATTAGAAGCTGCAGTTTATTTATTGCATCCTATTCTTTAGCTCTAGTAGACATAGGCTCTTTTTTAATCTTCCACCCGTCCTTCCCCCTCCCCTTTGAAAGTGCACTCATTGAACTCTTGGCAATTAGTGTAATTGAAATTTATTGACAATGCGGCCGTCTGCTGAAGCTTCATTGTTCCGAGTGCTTAGTGCACAGTGCTATTGAGCAATGCCATGGCAGTGTCAGACAGCTCATACCTTGCTCAATTATATCAATGGACCAGTGACTGCCAAAGGTTCCTTTGGGGGTACGAATGTTACTTAGTGATAAGAGCCTTTCGAAACAGAATCCCTGGGCCCCATCTCTAGTGGGAGATGGAAATGAAATATGTATTTCTCTGCTGTGGAAAATTAATGTAATTGGCTCCCTTAAAAAGCTTTGACAAGTTGACCTGTTTGAAATCTGAGGAGGGCTTATACTGCAGTATCATATTATCTCCAACATAAAACCCCTCCTTTGGTGGCAGTGACAGTGGGATAAAATGGAATTTGGATAGTAATATTAAACTTCAGCTCTATTGAAGACGTTCATATGTTTTTCCATTTATGGCTGCAAGATGGGGTCTTATAGAAATCCTACCTTTTTTGTATTGCCATCTACTCTTTTTTTGTTGTTGTTTTGATTTATAATAGTGCTGGAGAGAAAACAGAGTGTGTGAGTAAGATCTCTATACTTAGGTTTTCTTCTAAAATGTCTGTTGATGGAAATTTAAATAATATGTCAAAAGAGACTATTTGATTCAGGCTAATTCTGAAATCAGATTTAAGCTCTCAGAAAAAAATAATCAATATATTCCTTTTATGCATAAAGGTTTATACACAAAAAAATAAATAAGAGGTTTGCACAGAAGTCAAAGAAAAAAGCTGAATATCCAAATATTCATTTATCTTGTGTTTGAATATAGATGCATGCAACAGTTTTGTCATTTATTGGAATTAAATTATCATGATGGAACAGGAGTAATTTGAAATGGATCATATTCTGCTCAGGCTTAAGCATTATGCATTTTTACTAAATTCACTGTAAAAGTGTGTTTGAAAATTACTCAGAAGTCAACTATTTTTTTTTAAATTTTTTTTTTTCAGATAATATCACGATTTGACATTTTATTTAAAAGAATATTAAATGAAAAAGAAGTTTGAAATGGAAACCTCCACAAATAAGTACAAAATTTCAGTGAAGTATTATTTATTTTCCTTCTTTTCAAAACCAGAGCAAAATCTATTTTTGTTAAGAGATGAGGGAGTAATTATTCACATTGTAAGTTTTTGCATTACAGTAGTCTTTACCCTTCAGCACATAGATGAAGATCTCTTATTTGTGGGAGCTGAGGGAATATAGAATTCTGGTTCTCATACGTGGTGGGTTTGGGCTGTAAAATCCTCTTTTGTCACTTAAAGAGATTCTCCAGTAATGAGAAGAGGCATCTCTGGAAGACTGAAGCAGGTGAAATGGCAGAGTGATGGGTGAGAAAAATGTAAGACAGAAGGAAAGCAGGAGTTTAATTGAGATAAAGAAAAACTGCAGCAGAGATAACGAGGTAAATTATTTGTTACTGCCCTTTAAAAAAGAAGAAATAACACTCCCACAAGCAAAAATCAGATTAAAAAAAAAGATTGAACAAGTCTCCTTTGATTTTTTTGGAGACAGAACTTGGTGATTACCTTGTGATTTGAAATGTTTCAACTGACTATATCCCTGCGTCTTTGCTAGTCACTGCTTCCCACATTGGAAGAGCACCTTTCCTGGTTTCAGTTTGGATGCCATCAAAATTTCCTGAAGGTATCTTTGAAGGTGTAGAGAAATGTTAAATTTGGATTAAAACCTCTGTCCAGGATTTAGTCTCAGACCTAGGATAATCCTGCTTTTCTTTCAAAATTACTGTTTCTCAGATTGTAGCTGTTCAGAACAGCTACAGTCGAACTCCCTGATATGTTTCTTATAGTGTTAAAAGCTTTAGAAAGAACCCTAGACCTAAGTAAAATAAAATTTATCCCACCAGATATCAAATGTTTCAACGTACTTCAGCATTGCTCAGAGTCAGAAAATACTTCAGTCAGTCCAATACTTCAACAATGTCCAGAGTCAGTTATCTTTTATTTCTGGAAAAAATTATGGGGAAGGAATGCAAGAGTTTAAGAATTAAAGTGTCAATATTTGAGTGCAGATACTTTAAGAAAATTTGTTTAAATAAAGAAATAATTACTTTAATATTTGAAATTTATTATTATTTAGTACTACCAGTATTATTAGGATTTAGTATTATCACAGAATACATTTGTATTTAGTTAACTGGGAGTCTACCTTGATAAACTAGAGTTGTGTATGGAGTGTCTGAACCGTACACTGAATGATTTCTCTATGTAGTTATCACTTGTTGATTGCTGGATGGTAAACTAGTTGGTTAAAGACTAATTCTTTATATCTCAGACAAAGATGATGCAATCAAAGCTCAATCATCAAACCTATCCTACAGATCTTCCAACCGTGATCATCTTTTTTCTGTTTCTCTGGAAGAGAATCATGCAGAAGATAAATATATATAATACTGGATTATTTATATAACTTTACATAATTTCCTTTAATCGCATTAAACTTCAGTGAATGTTGTACATGTGATGAATTTAAAGCTTTCATCCTAACTTCATAAAAGTTCTTTCAGAGCCAGTACTAGAGAACGGTCGTTCTGAATTGCTACTAACTAATGAAGGCATGCAATTATTTTAAATGTTCCTCCAAGGGATTCTTTTGGTAAAGTATTTTAAATTCATATATAAAAAATTAATGACAATGTGATTTTAACTTCCTCTGCATCTGGGCTGACTGCAATCATTACATAGAGAAAATTATTCAGATATCTTTATTAAAAATATAACATTGAGATGCACACTTCTTTGAGCCTCATAAATTGCTCTTCTGGACTTCATAATATTGCCATATAGTGAAATACACTTCACCTAATACTTGTTTAAACAATCTGTATTTAGGTTTAGGAATATAAATTACTGCTTTCCTTTCATGCATTCTGCATAATGGTAGATGTAAAGATTATGCAACTTGCTAGCACCTTTAGGGGATAACTATGGTCTGAAACAATATATAGTAGGCCTGAAAGTATTTTAAGTACTATTATTTCTTTTAATTCCCTCACTGCTGCAGACATATTAAATTATTTTAGGCATTTTGTGGATTAATTAAAATGTCCCTGGGATTATCAGCTCAAGAGATGGGTAGGCAGGGGGGAAAGAAGGAGAGAGAAAGATGAAACTAAATATGAAACTCTTGTACATGAGTACATGTACATCTGGAGGAAGAAAAGGATCCCCATAGCTGTAAACCTGGTTACATCTGTTCTAAAACCTCATAAATTTCTGCTTAGCAGTCCAGCTGGGCAGAATCTTAAAAGAACATCAAATAGATACTCATCTTGATAAAACAATTATGTTGTCAGTTCTCTTGATCAGCACAAGCTTGACAAAGCATGCTCCAAACTTGTAATTTTAGCCTAGAGCTCACAAAACTTGAAGAGGTGATCCATGGAAAGGAATGAATTATCTGAAGATAGAGGTTTTCATGAACTGTTCCTTAAGCACCAAATCCTGGCCTGCAGTTATTTGAAAGTTGGGCGGTACCAGCCCTGGGGTGGAGAGAGAGAATAATATTTAGGCAGTGAATGTATTTTTGCTCCCAGCTGACAGCTCCATACCATAACTGTCAGCCGTGACATCTATCTTAAGAGCGTAGCACTTTCCAAGTTCTTTTGTGTCTGTCATTCAACTATGGACATGCTGTGTGAAATCCTGGCCTGGCAGACAAAATTCTTGCTGACTACCTGGATTTCATGCCCTCCGAGTGGAGTGGGGGACCGGCTCTTTCTGCCATGGGTATTCCTTTCTGCCAGAAGTCACACCCCAGGCCTGAAATGTTGATGTCTATGACCAACATGAAAGGGGACATGAGTGAAGCAGTTGCACAGAAAAGAGAAGAAGGAAATTTGGTTTGAATCTTTCCTTTTGTGCTGGAACTGGGGCTGGGATAGGAAACAATGTATTGCTCAAAGAAGGAGAAAGGGAAACTGTAGGAAACACCATGCATGAGATGTGCCTAACACAGCAAGAATTTGCGGGGAATATCCTCTTACTTACATAATGCTTGGACTTGGTTATGCATCTCAAAATATGACAGTTATAATTATGGAGGTTTTGTTGTATTCTTTTTCGTATGTTCTTCCTGGAAATAGAAAATCAATTGCTAACAGATTTCAAGTTAAAAAAACCCAAAAACCAGTGTTGTTCACATTCCATTTTCTAAGCTGACATAATTGAAATATAAATTTCTAATTTTTACTTAAGTCTTATTTAAAGATCATGAAGATGAAATATTTATAGAACCAATGCAGTATGGTTTGGATTTTGTGACACGTAATGTTGCATTGAACCAATGAAAGATGGCAACTTGACAGAGATACATGTATTAGATTGGAGCAGTGCTGAGTGTTTTCCTTGAAGTTTTGCTAGTTCACTGCCTGGTGCTTTTTAATTCATGCTCGCACATAAATTTGACACATTGAAGTACTGAGTGTTCAGCATTAGGTTTCTGATAGAGCAAATGCAGTCCCTTGGCTGTCCAAGAGTATAAGTGGTTTGAAACATGATCACAACGCCTGGGAGAAATCCTTCTAATAGGCACTAGAGAGAGTCGACATTTTTAAAGGATAAAAGCATATGGTAGTCATACAAGAAGGTGCTCCTCTGAGACAGAATTAACATGAGATATTGATAGTAGTTCTTTCAGATTAACGTGTTGCATAGTCATTACTAGTTTCGTTTGCATTTACTTAATGCATTTCTTCCCAGGTACTTACTTACTCAATAGGGACTGTCTTCTAATAAATACAATGATGTGTGCTGTAAGATATGTTCCAGCATATTCTCTGGAAAACATGCTGGGAGGGCTGGAATACCATTGGGTGGAATAAAAGGGCAGAAATAACCTGTTGAAAGATTAAAAAAGAGTTCTTTGCTTATAGAAAAGCTTACAGTAAAGCAGCATAGGTTTGTAAGAGATCTTATCTTTTGGCCCCCCATCATTGGAGCAGTTTTAGCATGTTTGCCTGTGCCTTTGCAAGCTCCCTTAGAACATGAAATTAGAGTGCTCTTTGGCAGAAGAAAATGAAAGATGCAAGAAACACGTTGCAATTTTTACAAAAAAGCAAATGATTTGTTTGGTAAAAGGTTAGTAGCATTTATTAAGCAATGAGCTTTGCCTTCATGCAGGTATTTAAGAAACATTGTGTTGGCCTCAAAAACAGCCTGATGGCTTTATGAGAAAAATTGAAATGGAAAAGATGTGTGCAGATGAGTTTAAACAATGTATTGGTATAATAAAAATACTACTACAGTGCTGGGCAGTATTTCAGATATAAAAATATTAAGTTATTTTTTAGGAACTACTTACAGTTGAAAAAAAAAAAAAGTCCAAGAACCTCAAAAAAAGTGTATTATATTTAGTGAGCTAAATTTAAAAAAAAAAGAAATCTGACCACTATTTTAATTCTGAAATAATTATATAACCTTCTGCTAGAGAAGGGTCTGTTTCTTTTTTGCCTCATGCTACAGATCCTTTGGAGGTCTATGTCCTGGTTTTCTCCCACCTACCCTATTTTGGACAATCAGTCTTAACACCCTGGTAGCACAGAATCCTGAACTTTTTTCCTTTTCACAGGGCAAAAGGAACAGGAATTGCTTTCCAGACAGGGAGTATCATGCATTATGCAGAGTAATGTGCATTATGGACTGACATTATTAAAAACTGGAAAAGCAAACAAACAAGCAACCCCACCTAATATTCATAAATCCTCCAAAAAATAAGCCAGAAGAAAACAAGCCTCAAATCAGCCAAATAAAATAATAATAATAATACTAAAAAAAGGCAAAAAAGTTACAACAAAAAGTGATTGCATGTTTCCTTTTTAGCATGTCCAGGGACATCCTATTGTGTAATAACTGAAATTTTGGTCAATCACCATCTGTGCTAAACCAGTGCAGTGTGAAAAGCAAATATAATGGTATTTATTTTTTTTAGGAGTTCTTGTCTTTTGTTTACTAACTCTGATAGACTAACTCTGAAATCGTTTTCTTCACAATTTTGTGCTGAGAACAAGAAAGCTGTTCAGGTTTGCCAGACAACTACATCATCACTTACTCTATAACTTCATGCCATAATTTGAAGAATCTACTGGGTGTGTTTCTTGCCATAATGTAAGTAATAAAACTCAGTGTTTCTTTAGTATGTGCCTGTATTTGCTATTATGGAGGTGTTGGCAGCATAAGAAATATTGTATGTTTTCTAGTATATGAGGCAACTGATGTTGTTTGTAGGTGTTCCTGGTTTTTTTTTGGTTTTTTTTTTT